>JADLZN010009623.1:0-271612 GCA_018155175.1 Sinocyclocheilus anophthalmus | reverse complement strand
AAGATCCTCTTTAATGTTGCAGAATTGCTGAGTCGGGGTTTGGACCTCAGCTCTGTCTGTATGAAGGTGGCCTTGTAAGGCCTAAGATGTTGTGTCTTTCTCATTTAGTTCCACATATGCTGTTTTTAACAGTGACTTTGTGTGAAACAGTTCTCTTTCCAAGTCCTGTCTGATGGCTTTTATCCAGCTGCGCTTGGTGTCCAGCAGCTGTTAGAGCCTCCTGAAGACTGGTGATTTCCTTCTGTTGCACCATTCTGTGAGGTTCTTTGCATCCGTTCTGTGCTTTCTCTCATTGAGCAGGTGTCAGTTCCCTGTAGAACTCTGTGACTTGCAGGTTCAGTTCATTTACCTCCTGTCTGAGGCCCTTGAGGGTGTGGGCCGAGGAGAGGATGATGCTGGTCAGGTCCTGGTGGTCACAGTCTCACTGTTCCTTTCTTTGCCATTGCAGGTCGTTGGCTGCTTTGAGCTGAAGGATGTCCATTACAGTGCTCTGCTGGGTTTCCAGGTGGTCCTGGTGAGCTGGCAGGGCTGGATGTCTGTGGAATGTCTGCGACATACTGGCACACTTGTGGGAACACCAGAGAGAGAGAGGCACAAGGCAAATGCAAGTACGTACAGAGGTGTTAAGCTATCTCTATGGGGAACGGCTGTGTAGGCCATGTAAGGTATGAGTAGGGGTGAGTGGGCAGTAGTGAGTAGGGTGCAATGTTTTTGTGTCGTAACACAAAGAGGGAGTTTGAGTACTTTGTGAGGGGGGTAAGCAGCGGGTCAGCTGATCGACGGGTATACATGTGGTGAACTATGTTCTCAAAGCACTGATGGTTCACGGGTTGGTCACTATGACAAAAACTGAAAATACAAGAAACGGGTTGACGAAGGATTTAGATTTTACTTTTTTATTGTGTTTTGTCTGTAGGAATATGGCTAAGCAGGGTCACTTGTGGTGATGCTGCAATAGATCATAAACTTAGGGGGTCTGTTAGCTAAGCTAGCAGGGACACACCAAATACCTCAAGGTCAAAAAGAGAAAGAAAAAGAAACAATGAAAAGTGTTCCTAGTTCTATCTTGGCCTACATTGTGTTGAACAGTAACTGCACTTCAATGACTAAAGGATGGCAATGAGGAGTGAGGAGAAGTAGAGAGGAAACAGGGATTAGGCTACTAATAACCTGTATGACTCATTAAGGAAACAACAGTTGCTAGAACTATTGTAATCCTATACAAAGAGCGAAGATGGTAATGGTAAAATAACTAATGAGAAAGTACAATGCTCTCCTAATAGCGTAGAAACTAAAAGGAAAAGTAAATAAAAATTTGATTTAATTAAATATCAAATTTAATACAAATCAATTTAGCTGATTTGGTACATTTGTGCTAAACAAATGTAGATAAATGCAATAAAATTAAAGAGAGATAGAATAAAGTCAAAACAAAAATAAATAATAACACAAGTAAAACAAAGTATGTGGGTGGGTACGACCTAACTGAATCCAAAGAGAAGGGGATAGAATAAACAGGAAGTGAAACCAGGAGTGACGGAGAGAGAGGGAGAGAGATAGAGGGAGAGAGAGGTGTGGTTAGAATGTTACACTTTACACGCCTATCTAAGTGTATATGTAGTGTAGGATGCTACCAGTGTAGGATGCTAACAGCTAGCAGTTGAGGTAAAGGGCTCAGCTTAAATGCATGGCGGGCTTAGCTTAAGAGTTAGCGTTGGTTACACGCAGTTGTTTGTTTACACACAGGTCTGTGAAGTGGGTGATGTTGTCAGATTAACCGGAAGAGTATGCTCACAATTCCGAGGTCACGTCTTGCTAGGAGACCAATGCAAGCTCACAAAAGGTGCAAGTGGAGCAGACTTGCACTGCTGAGAGCATGCATGGGAAACTCATGCGGGCCATAACATAAGTTATGACATGTCCCTACAATTCATTCACAAATCAAAACAGCACATTCACTTCACAGGCAATGGTGAATTCATCTACACTAGAATAACACCATTCTTTTGACGTAAATGTTTCACATGAGCGAATCAAAATGAAATACAATGATATGTTACACATAATAAGGCCTTAAATCAGTGGAATGAGGAGCATCGCTCAGATCACCTACACAGTGCTAAAAAAGGGGATTTCTTCGCCCAAAATCAAACCGATTTATTCTGGTACCATCTATATGAGCTGCTAATCTGAGATTGCTTCGTCAGAATAGTCGTTGCCCTCTACTAACAACAGAAATTAGTATTTCTTCGCTAAAATCAGGTTAGTTTCTTTTTTTTTAAACACATTATAGCACTGAAACTTCTTACTGCTTGTAGGAAGGCGCTTTCAAACTATAATTTTATCTGGTTTTTATCAGGAACTGGTATGCGCATGGAGATGAAGTTACTAACTTATGAGACAGACATATAAGATTGATTATTGGGTCTGCTTGGAAGCAATGTTTAAAACGACGCCACCATTCTAAATTACTGATCGTCCTGCATAAAGTAGGAACTATTAATTTCCTGGCCATGTGAATGCTGGGATGTTTCTGGGGGCTAGCTCGTCATCAAGATCTCTGGGGGTCACATCATGCACTGCTGCAGGGATGCTTGTAAGGGACCCCCTCCTCTCTGTGGTTGCTGGAGGTATTATGGTTCTGTCTGCTGAGTTGTTAAGTAGAAAGTGCTGGCTCCCTCCTTTGTAGCTTGGTGCACCTGAGGACGTTTGCACTGCTGAGTGAGGATGCAGAAGTAGGGTGTCTCTCCCACTGCATTTCATTTTGCAGCCTATAAGAGTTCCTGAGTTCTCTTTGGACCATGTCAAGTTAGTCTTGAGTGTTGTTCAGCTGCTGGATCAGAGTCACAATTCTGGCAACTTTGTCTAAGAGCACAGAATTTGCTGCTTTAATAGTAATTATGTGTGGGAAAGTTTCCTTTCCAGGTCCCTTCTGGCTACCTTTTCCAGGTGCTCTTGCTGTTCAGCAGCTGTAAGAGCATTTTGAAGTCTGTTGATTTCCTCCTGTAACTCCATTTTGCTGGGGTCTTTGTGGGCTACCGCTGTGATCTGTTGTTTGAGATCATTTACCTCCTGTTTCAGACTCATGAGGTTGTTGGCCAGGAAGATGAAGATCTTGGTGAGCTCTTTGTAGTCATAACTCTCACTTGAGTCATGAGTCAGTAGTACTCTACCCTTGTTGTCCAGTTGTTTCTGGCTCTTGTGCAGTAGGTTGTCGGCAGCCCTGGATAGAAGGGTGTTCCTCACAACGCCTGGCCAGCCATCTTTGGTCTGCAATCTGGGCAGTTAGTCTGAGCATCTGCAACATTTTGGCAAACTCGTGTTGAGAGTAAGGGCTAGAGACTAATACAAGATCAAACAGAGTGTGGAGCTAGGTTTACAGCTAGGTTTTGCCAGGTGTGCTCAGCTGAAGTATTAGGTTATTATCTTAGCAGGGGATGACAGAATGGTTTTGGTTTGGACAGAAGTAGTTATTTTTGGGTCAGCATATGTTTGCTGAAAAGGGCGTAAACATGGTTTTGATTGATGACTTAAGACTACTGTCTAATTATTGTCAAATTATCACTCAGAACTTACTGATGGTTCACAACAGGCTCAATCTCTGAGGAAGTGAAGTAGAAGAGGGAAAAGGAAAAGGAGAGCATTCCTATTCAGATTATGTTTATTACTTGGTGCTCAGGACTAGAGTTGTGCCCTAGTATTTGTCTAGATGACTTGTGTAACAGGGCACATGTTTGAAAATAAACAAAAAAATAGAAATGTCTCTGGTTCCTTATGAGGTTCAGAGAGAACATCAATCAAAGGGAGCAAAAAAGGGGGTAGAAAATAGAAATGGATTTAAATTAGCTGACTGCTATTATTAAAATAGGGTAATCAATCTGGTGTTAGGAACAATCAGTAGCACTAGTGATTAACTGTAAGCTTTGTGTTGGGCAACACACCATGGTTGGTCACAGCTGCTGCTTGTTCAGCTCCCATGCTGTGATTTTGCCATGTGTGTGCCCCGCCCTCCATAGCGTGTTATTTACTGTGTTACTAAAAACACCCAATAACTTAATTCTTCTCTAGATAGACAGTTAAAATGTAATTAAATTTAGATTTAATTAACTAGTAACTGAGCAATAGCATTCAGGAAGGATACATCTAAGATAGTTACATTCGCTGAGACGAATTGAAGATGGGGAAACATAGAAAAAGAAAAAAAAACAAGAAAGGGAAAAATCAGAAACCAGGGATTAGGTTAAATTCAAATTACTTCACACTGCATACACACATGCTGTATTTAAAAGCTTCAAGTAAAGTGTGCTAACCCCTAATTGTTAAAGCTATTCGGTAGCTTATCCTAAGATGAAACGATGCTAAGTTGTGTTAGCTTAGCCGGTTTGTTTACAACATGGCACCACCAGGTGACGCGTGTGCTATGTGGAGTTAGCGCTTCCTGTGACAAGTTGTTGTCATGGTAACCAATGCATGCCAGTACAATTAACACAGTTTAGTGTCTGCCTATTTTAAAAAAAAATTGCCCACAGTTTTAAAATGTGGTGCTTTCAGTCCTTCAAGACTTGTTGCATTAAATAAGCACTTCTGTGAGTGCTTCTCTAATTTAACAATACATTTCTTGCACTTGTTTAAAGAATAACAAAACAGGTTTACTGTAAGTTAAAGCCGGTTTACGTATACCGCCTCAGCGCACCTCCGTGCACCAAACACCACGTGCCCTGCCTGGCCCCCCCTTCCTGTTTTTTGTTTTTTTTGCATATCTGTCACTTAAGATTCCAGTCATCAAACAAATTTTAATATTACACAAAGATAACGCAAATAAATACAAAATGCCGTTTTTAAATGATTATTTATTTTATTAGGGGAAAAAACTGTCCAAACCTGCCTGGCACAACGTGAAAAAGTAATTGCCCCCTAAAAATCTAATAACTGGTTGTGCCACACTTTGCTTTCAGTTCGACAACGGTAAATTGTTCCAAGTGGTTGCGATAACTGGCAATGAGTCTTTCACATTACTGTGGAGGAATTTTGGCCCACTCTTCTTTGCAGATTTTTTTTAATTCAGCCACATTGGAGGGTTTTTTCGAGCATGAATGGACTGTTTAAGCTTCTCAATCGGATTTAAGTCCGGACTTGATTTGGCCACTCCAAAACCTTAATTTAATTTAGTTTTTCTTGAGCCATTCAGAGGTGGACTTGCTGGTGTGTTTGGGATCATTGTCCTGCTACATAACACAAGTGCGCTTGAGCTTGAGGTCACAAACTGATGGCCGGACATTCTCCTTCAGGATTTTCTGATAGAGTGCAGAATTCATGGTTCCATCAATTATGGCAAGTCGTCCAGGTCCTGAAGCTGCAAAGCAGCCCCAGACCATCACACATACCACCACCATGTTTGACTGTTGGTATGATGTTCTTTTTATGAAATGCTGTGTAGGTTTTACGCCAGATGTAACGGGACAAACACCTTCCAAAAAGTTAAACTTTTGACTCATCAGTCCACAGAATATTTGCCCAAAGTCTTGGGGATAATCAAGATATTTTATGGCAAATGAGAGACGAGCCTTTGTTATTTTTGGTCAGCAATGGCTTTTGCCTCAGAACTCTCCCATGGATGCCGTTTTTGCCCAGTCTCTTTCTTATTGTTGAATCATGAACACTGACCTTAATTGAGGCAAGTGAGGCCTGCAGTTCTTTAGATGTTGTTCTGGGTTCTTTTATGACCTCTTGGATGAGTCATCGTTGTGCTCTTGGAGTAATTTTGGTTGGCCAGCAACTCCTGGGAAGGTTCACCATTGTTCCAAGTTTTCTCAATTTGTGGATAACGGCTCTCACCATGGTTCGCTGGAGTCCCAAAGCTTTAGAAATGGCTTTATAATCCTTTCCAGACTGATACATGTCAACTGTTTTGATTCTCATCTGTTCTTGAATTTCTTTAGATCACGGCATGAAGCATGCTTCACGTTGTCAGACAGGTTCTATTTAAGTGATTTCTTGATTCAACAGGTCTGGCAGTAATCAGGTAATCTAAAAGTAATCTAAAATAATGTGGTTAATCACAGTTCTTTCATGATTTAACAGGTGGGGGCAATTAATTTTTCACGTGGGGCCACGTAGGTTTGGACAGCTTTTATCCCTTAATAAAATAAATAATCATTTAAAAAAACAGCATTTTGTATTTACTTGCATTATCTATGTGTAATATTTAAATTTGTTTGATGATCTGAAAAATTAAAGTGTGACAAACAGGCAAAAAAACTAAGAAATCAGGCAGGGGGCCAACACTTTTTCACACCACACTTGTATGTAGTTAGTGTCCTCACACAATTGAATACTGACGTACAGTATTACACCTTTAGTTTCACTCAGCGAGTGAAACACAGTAATGACTTGCTAGGTTGCTAGGTCATAACCTTTGTTTTATCATTTATCTCGCGTCCTCCACCATTCTGTAGCGAATCAATTCAAATGGGAAATAGGAATAATTAATCATAACTAGTTATAATTAATTATAAATATTTAGATTAGCTGTAAGTATTTACTTGACCTCTCAGGGTCAACTGTCTGTCAATTCTAAGAACGTTAATTTCCTGGTTAAGGGAAATAACTTTCTTACTGTACAATACTACTCATGTACTAGCATGTAGCAGAAATCTGCATGATTAGGGACTTCAGTTATGAGCAAACAATGAACAACTTCAGGTGTGATACAAGTAAGACTTTATTAACTACATAAACACTTAAACTAGTCTAACATACACCTACACATACACACACACACACGCATACAGTTGGTATAGGAAAGGGTTTTAAAGCTTAGGCAGTAAAGAGAAGAGAAATAAAGCATGAAGCTATGGTACCATTTGATATCCAGCAGATCTACAGCCTGAAGGAAACATCAGTTTCTTAGTTCAAACACACCTTTGTAAAAAGGTGCAAATGATACCTAATGTATCAATTAATAAGACTAAGTTTGATACTTGCACGTCTTGTCTGTCTGAAAAAGAGTCCTGATGCAATCTTAAGGCCCAAGATCTTTGCTGAAGTTGGTTGATGAAAAAGAACCAGTTTGAGTCAGAGAATCCCGGTGAATGGAAAGTCAAGGCCGAAGCCTGGCGCGAACTTAGGGTGTCCTTAGAAGCGTTTTTGCTCACATCTTCTCAGAATCTAACAGAAACTCAGACAGGAGGCGGGTCACTGATGTGAGGCCTTTAAGGCCTGACAAGATTCACGCCTCTCAGGATGAGCTTGTCCAATGAGAAAGGCTGAAATTCCAAGCGGGAGTTTGGAAATACTGGGGAGTTTTATGACCCTTTGTGTGAAAGCATGGTAATTTGCAAATGGACTTAAATCGAAATTATTAATGATTCTCAGGGCCCTAATATATATATTGCCTATGTACCAATATTTAATATACACGCTTGTTTCGATCATAATAAGGCGAATTCATAGATACTAAACATTGGTAGGATTACATATAGGCAAGATGAAAAGAACGAGTGGCTCCATCATAAGCCTGCATAAAACAGTAAAAAATATCAAAGACAACATACACAATGACAATAATATACACAATGATCTGAAGGGTATGTGTGTTCATTCAAAGAAAGGTTTTCGTATTAATTAATTAGAGAAGAGTACATTTTTACAGTGCATTGTTTCTTTTCCTATGGAAAATGTAATGAGTTTCTCTACCCACATTCCTTTGCGCAATAAAACCAGTGATATCAGCATTAATTGCCATGGAATGAGGAGTGGCCATATGGTCCATATCTTCAAAAATGATGCAGTTTAAAATGGTTTGATATGAGGTGGATATAGTATGGGACGTCCGTATAAGAACTGACCATTTTCATTTCAAATTTTTAGAATGGGTCTTTATAGCCCTCTAAAGTGCCATATTGTCCCATATCTCAAAAATGCTGCAGTAAAATGGTTTCGTATGAAGTGTGCATTTATTATGGGACGTCCCGTATAAGAACTGACTATTCATTTATTCTACTTATTAGAAATGGCTTCTTTATAGCCCTCTGAAGTGTAATAATGTGTCATATCTAAAAAATGCTGCAGTAAAATGGTTTTGTATGAGTTGTGCATATATTATGGCACGTCCCTTATAAGAACTGACCATTGTTATTTTCTACTTATTAAAAATGGGGTCTTTATAGCCCTCTGAAGTGTAATAATGTGTCATATCTAAAAAATGCTGCAGTAAAATAGTTTCATATGAGGTGTGCATATAATATGAAATGCCCCTTATAGGATCTGACCATTGGCTTTTTCTACTTATTGGAAATGGGGTCTTTATAGCCCTCTAAAGTGTAGTAATGTGTCATATCTTGAAAATGCTGCAGTAAAATGGTTTCATACGAGTTGTGTATATAGTATGGGATGTCCCGTATAAGAATTGACCATTGGCTTTTTCTACTTATTAGAAATCATAGGCCTCTGTAGCAGAATAATGTCCCATATCTCAAAAACACTGCAGTAAAATGGCTTCAGAAGAGGTGTGCGTATAGTATGGGACGTCCCTTATGAGAACCGACCATTGTATTTTTCTACTTATTAGAAATGGGGTCTTTATAGCCCTCTGAAGTAGAATACTGTCCCATATCTCAAAAGTGCTGCAGTAAAATTATTTCATATGATGTGTGCATATAGTATGGGACGTCCCTTATAAGAACGGACCATTGTTTTTGTCTCTTTTAGAAATGGGTTCTTATGCCTTAAAGTGAGGTGTTCATATATTGGAAGGTCCTTATAGGAACGGGACATGGTTTGTTTGTTACTTATAGAAATGGGTCTTATACCCCCCCCACCCTCACCCCCCACCCCCCCCCCGCCAGTGCCATATGGTCTCATATCTCAAAAATGCTTCAGTAAAATAGTTTCATATGAGGTGTGCATATAGTATGGGACGTCCCGTATAAGAATTGACAATTGGCTTTTTCTACTTATTAGAAATGGGGTCTTTATAGGCCTCTGAAGTAGAATATTGTCCCATATCTCAAAAACGCTGCAGTAAAATGGTTTGATATGAGGTGTGCATATAGTATGGGGCGTCCCGTATAAGCACTAAACATTGTTTTTTTCTGCTTATTAGAAATGTGTTCTTTATAGCCCTCTAAAGTGAGGTGTTCATTCAGTATGGAATGTCCCTTATAGGAACTGACCATTGTTTTTTTCTGCTTATTAGAAATGGGTTCTTTATAGCCCTCTAAAGTGCCATATGGTCTCATATTTAAAAAATGCTGCAGTAAAATAGTTTCATATGAGGTGTGCATATAATATGGAATGTTCCTTATAGGAACTGACCATTGTTTTTTTCTGCTTATTAGAAATGGGGTCTTTATAGACCTCTAAAGTGCCGTATGCATTTCGCAAAAATGCTGCAGTAAAAGTTTCATATGAGGTGTGCATATATTATGCAATGTCCCTTATAGGAATTGACCATTGGCTGTTTCTACTTATTTGAAATGGGGTCTTTATAGCCCTCTAAAGCACCATAGTCTTATATCTCAAAAATGCTGTAGTAAAATAGTTTCATTTGAGGTGTGCATATAATATGAAATGCCCCTTATAGGAACTGACCATTGGCTTTTTCCTACTTATTGGAAATGGGGTCTTTATAGCCCTCTAATGTGCCATATGGTCCCATATCTAAAAAATGCTGCAGTAAAATGGTTTGATATGAGGTCTGCATATAGTATGGGATGTCCCGTATAAGAATTGACCATTGGCTTTTTCTACTTATTAGAAATGGGGTCTCTGTAGCAGAATAATGTCCCATATCTCAAAAACGCTGCAGTAAATGGTTTCGTATGAGGTGTGCATATAGTATGGAATGTCCGTATAAGAACTGATGATTCATTTATTCTACGTATTAGAAATGGGGTCTTTATAGCCCTCTAAAGCGCCATATGGTCTCATATCTCAAAAACGCTGTCGCATATATTATGGGACATCCCTTAAAGGAACGGACCAAAGTTTTTTTTTATTATTAGAAATGGTGTCTTTATAGCCCTCTAAAGTGTAATAATGTGTCATATCTAAAAAATGCTGCAGTAAAATAGTTTCATATGAGGTGTGCATATAATATGGATGTCCCTTTTAGGAACTGACTATTGTTTTTTTCTACGTATTAGAAATGGGGTCTTTATAGCCCTCTAAAGTACCATATAGTCCCATATCTCAAAAATGCTGCAGTAAAATGGTTTCATATGAGGTGTGCATATAGTATGGGACATCCCATATAAGAACTGACCATTAATTTCTGCTACTTATTAGAAATGGTGTCCTTATAGCGTATTACAACGAATAAAAATAATTTCCCATTTCTCTTTTTCTAGGAATCCTGCTATGATTTGAAAGGTTGACAAAAATACAGTAACACAACCGTCAAAACACCAATAAATAACACGCATATTAAAGCAGACGTACAAAAAAGAAATCGAGAAATGTCATCTTGTTGTATTATATCTCACATCTGGGCATCTAGATGAAAAGAGCTCTGAAAGTGCGTTCTCTCTGTGTTCCTGCAATTACCCTAATCATTGTAACACGCGCGCACATTCAACTGTGGCTGGCTTGCCCGGAGTGATTTCCGCGATGCAGAAAACATGAACGGAATCGCGGAATCCAGCCATAAAAATGGAATTTACTGTATACCGCGGAATTTCATGGAATTTGTCTTATTTTTGATGAATAAATACAAAAAAAATCATGGTTTATATTGCAGTACCACAATTGGATTGTCTTTTTTACAGGTAAATTTTTTTTATACTAAATGAAAATAAACTCTACAGTACTGATACTGTAAATGAAAATACGGTAATAAGACTGTAAATAAAATACAGTAAAGACATTATTGTACTGTAAATACAATTACAGTAATAATACTGTAAACATTTTTACAGTAACTTACTGGCATCCAGCTGCCAGTAAGTTACTGTAAAATTTACAGCAACCTATTTACAGTGTAGAATTTCCACTCGTGGAAACAGATAAATTACGAGGTGCAGAAAGACATAATGTATAGCTGGAACATGAACTGATGAGGCCTATTTGAAGTAATTTATTAAGAAGCCAATGGACAATATAAACTTTCTGACTGTGTGGGGCATCTGACTGCTTTCCAAGAAGAGCGCAACTGATTTACCAATATTGTGATAGTGTCAAATGAGACTGTACAGGGGCTGAGGCAATGACTAACGACAGAAGTAGAGTAAACGTTGCAGGATTGTCTATAAGTACACTTGTACAATATCATACAAGTGTTAAACTGAATTACTGAATTATTAAGACTTTGATGTGAAACTGTGTTTAGGGTTCTTACTAATGGGACATTTTTAACCCATTAATGAATTTTAACCCACAAAAGCGGTCTTGGCCACTTGAGAGCGCGTGTACGTGACAGTGCGTGCACAAGACTGTCCCAAGTCTTAATAATGCCAAAGCGCAGTGCCCTTAATGCACACTAAACCCACACTACAGAGCGCTATTCGAGGCTTAGTGTATCCCATCATGCATCATGTTTTGGAATAAATCGTGAGACTTTTTGCAGAGATCTCGCAAGAAGATGTGACGTGACTCTGGATGATCAGCTGTGCTGTGACGTGACTCTGGATGAATAGCTGAGACGGGACGGGACTCTGGACGAATAGCTGAGACTGGATGTGACTCTGGACGAACCTCCGCGACACCCACAGTGAACGCTGAATCAACAGTCCACAAAACATAATCCAAAAAACTACTCGGTGACGAACATGGACCCTTTTGAACCACTCTTGACTTTAAAGGCTGGTTAAGACCATCACAGAAAAAGTCTATTAACATACAGTCAGGTAATTCTGAGCCATTTGCCAAATATTCAACAATGTAACCCTCGAGTGATCGTGTGCCCTGCTTGAGCGCTAACAGCAGAATTGCGGCTTATACCTGGCCAATGTTCCTTGGTGAAGCCGCTGGATCCTAGTTTGGCCAAGTATTCTGTTACGGGGCGAATGAGACGTAAGACGTGCGAATCCAAGTGCAGGCTTTATTTACAAAGGCGTGGTCAATAAACAGGCAAGGGTAAGATAACACAGGTATATCACAGGCAGGACAAAGAATATTCCTAGGGCTAGCGTGGGTCTTCGATCGGCGAACAGTATCCAGAGTGCTTGACAAGAAGGGTAATCCAATAACACGAGCAATAGTCCAGGCGAGGTGCAAACACAGTCCGAAACAGCAAGACAAAGGGTTAATCCAAGATACGTGGCAAGAATCAGGAGCACAGGCAAGGCAAGTCTATGACTAGACTATGAAAACTAGAGCAGGCTCCGTAAAGTAGCTATCAGCTATCACAGTGATAAACACTAAACAATACTCAGCAACTTGAGCAGGATCTGAGTGGGTGTTATATAGTGAATCTGTGATTGGTTACAGCTGTGTGCAATCAGTGCAATGGATGATGGGATATGTAGTCCGGGATGACATGCAACAGTTTGTGTAGTATGAGAGTCAGTGTAACGGAAGGGTGACCTTTGGTTGTGATCGAACGGAAGTCCATGGACAGGATTCGTAACACATGGTACAGTAAATGTTGTGATTACGGAGATATCTGTCATAAAAGCACATCAAAACTACCATTACAGTGGTACAACCATAGTAAGTTTGGTGATTACTGTGCTATTACTATACATATCACAGTAAAACTACAGTTACTGTGGTAAAAACATGGTAACTGTCCTGTTTACGGTGTTTTAACTTCAAACATCACAGTAACACTACCGTTACTGGTGTAAGTGTTGTGGTTACCATGATTTTACTACAAATACAACTTACATCTTTGAACCTGATATGAACATAAAACTGATCCAAGGTCTATGGCATGTCACATGACAGAAGTTAGCATTTAATCACCCTGGTTACTTAAACTCAAAGACATCCTCAGATGACCGATATAAGACAGCGAATAAACATACAGCGCTAATCTGATTAGTACAGAAGACAGAATAAATTTTATAACAGACATTAAGACGGCGTATTTACGACTACTCACCCAACATGTGGCACAAGTAAACTGATGCCAAATATCACAAAATGTGCTGAATGAGACTTCTTGAACGTGATTTCATAGCGATTATCATTCTCATGCCCTTCGCGTCTGTGTACTGACGCCAAAAGTTTCCCATTGAAAGCAATGTAGGTCCCAGGTCGTCGATATAGTGACGCCGAGGGGCACCTTTGGCGTCTTCATAGTGACGCTAAAGGCGCTTGACCATGCTTTGGTTTTTTGACGCCTTGGGAGTGAGAATGGTTTGAAATACGACACAGCAGGACATGCATACAAAATACTGACGTGCTAAAGTTTGGTTAAAACATTTGTAGACATATCTTGCATGACAGCACTACAAAAACATAAAGGGAAAGACTATTGCCTTATATAGTGGTTGTCTTATTGTTTGGGGGCTTTGTTAAAAAAAATACCCTGGCTTTTAACACTTGTTTCGTTAGGTATTTGAGTAAATTAAAACACAATACTTACATTTCAATGTGAATTCCCCCACAGAACTCTCATTTTCTCAAGAATAGTCCTAAAACAAGAGAAAATTAAAAATGTAAAGACAGGTTTGCAATCTTAACATTAGAAAATATGACACAGGACATGCATACAAAATACTGAAGTGCTAAAGTTTGGTTAAAAAAAAAATATGTAGACATATCTTGCATGACATCACTACAAAAAAACAACAAAGGGAAAGACTATTGCCTCTAACTGTATAGTGGTTGTCTTAGTGTTTGGGGCATTTTGTTTTTAGTTTTTTCTACGAAGAAACTGGCTTTTAACACTTGTTTCACTAGGTATTAGAGTAAATGAAGACACAATACTTACATTTCAATGTGAATTCCCTCACAGAACTGTCATCCTCCATGTTCTTTGAATACTAAGTTCAATGTCAATACGCGCTGCAAGGTGTGTTCTAGGATATGGTAGGGTGGAAAGTCAAGTGTCTCATCAGATATGCACTATTTCCTGGGAAACGGAACAGAGGCGAACTTCAAAAGTATCAATCCACACTGAACAAGTGAAAGTACAGCTACTGACTGGTCAAACATTACTCCATTACAAAGCGTAATAAGTTGTATTAGACATGATGTAGAACTTAAAGTAAAAACGTACAGACAGTACTTAGATTTTTATAATACGTACTTAATACAAAAGTTTTAAAAATTTCCTTTTTCATGTCGATTTGCCGACTGTTTTATGTTGACCCGCGACAGCGCAGTTGTAAGTACTAGTACTTGCAATACCTTAGTATACTTAGTATACATTATACCTGCTGAATACACTGATTAGCTTGTAGTATATTTGGAATAAAGCGCTTTTAGAATGTTAAAAACCTATGGGGGAAAAAAAAACACAAACAAATACATATTTAACACTCCTACCCACCCCCACAAAAGCAGTATGGTATTGATCTCACACAGCTCTGACAGTGTGAACACATCTATGTGTAGCCATTCATCCACATTTGAACAGAGTGGACAGTGAAATCCTGTAAATACAGACTGATTAGGAAGAAAGAAAAATCAAACCTGCTTTAAAACCCAGCAACACAACTGTAGCTGTACAACTTTACAACAGCAACACTGCTTTAACAAAAAAGCTAAACAGCAGGACTTATTTGACATCAAAACAAACATTTTAAATGCTGTCTAATCGCTCTTGCTGTTCTTTGATGTCACACACAGAACGGTCTTTGGAGTGCTGCTTCAAGTCCAACACCTTTTATGTTTTATTAGGAGACGCACAACAGTTATTCTGTGGCTTTATAGGTAATATTTTCAAGTACACAATTTAGCAAAATCAGACAATATATTGTGTCTAATATATACCACAATATTAATTTCTTATTATTGAATTGTTGTAAATAAATATCACATTTGGAACTGGTCAGTGTTCAAAAAAATGCTGGGAAATCTCTTCATGTAGCCCTACAAGAGTGATTACTGATAAACTGTCTGAAAAAAAGAAAGTCACGTTTTAGAGAAGAAAAAAATCACCTACTGACTTTCAAAGCTACTTTCTACTTCGAGGATCTTGATAGAAACGTAGTGGAGTGAAAAGTACAATAATTGTCTTTCAAATGTAGTGAAGTTAAAGTAATAAGTTCCCAGAAAAAAATAATACTCAAGTAAAAGTACAGATACTCAAAAAGTGTACATAAGTACAATACTCAAGTAAATGTACTTAGTTACTGTCCGCCCTGGAAACGAGGGGTGGAATTGAGTGGCTTTCGAATTACGTCAGGCCTTCGTTGCGCCGCGGTTGACGCAATCGGCCTTGGACTCAGAGCAGTGAGCGGCAGCGGAGTGGGATCGTATGTGTACCTTTAGTATCGCAGAGCGCTTTCTGGAAGATTACCGCTTCCGATCGCTCATCAGATCGGCGGTTTGGTGTGATTTGCTGGGTAGAGATCGAGTCGTACGCGATCGAGGAATAGTAGAGCAGTATGGAGTTCAGTATTGTTTCCACAAGTTTGCATGTCCTTTATACATAAATGTAAAGTAAGAATAATCTAAGTTGAAGAATTGAGCTAGGGATTTAAGAACTGATGGGGAGTATATGGGTAGACTGTTTAAAGTTGGAGTTAAAGATTTATATTGGTAATCGAGGCCGCCGTGCCACATTGCCAGAAAGCATGAGGATGTGCTACGCAAACATGGTGCTGCTAAAGGTGAGCTAGTTACATACCATAATAAGTGAATAAACAGGTAGGCTAAGGTTATTTTCGGTTGTACGGAGCCCCGATCATGATATGCAGACAATCACTGCCAACGAATTTAGAATAGGCTAGTTTTCTTTTATGCTAGGATTACATTNGCAAGATATTTCTACACGTTTTAACCAAACTTGTGCACTTCAGTATTTTATATGCATGTACTGCTGTCATATTTTCTAATGTTGCACCAATTTTTTTACATATGTTTAAATATGTTGTATATATTTTCGAAGATTGCACCAGTCTTAATATTTTTAATAAGTGTTTCCATTTTCTCTTGATTTAGTACTATTCTGGAGAAAATGAGACTGCTGGGGAAAGACTTAAAAAATACAACACGTATTTAATGAACCCATTTGTTTTGCTGAATGCATTGTGCTGTTGTTAACAGGCATTTGGCGTTCATTTGCTCTTCCTTAGGATTGCACGTGTCCTGGACAGGTGGATTCAGTGTACTGACACCTATTTCTTTAGTATTTTTTGTGATGCAATTTAAAAAACAAATGTAAATTGTATACATTATTCATTTTTGTAATGTACTTTCTTGTAAATTATCCGATTACTTTCCTATACATTTTGTATTGTGTTGTTATGCATATTCACATGTGTAAATAAAAGGGAAGTAATTATGTACTGTGATGAACGCTGGGGGAGTTCGTTTCTTAGTTGGGCTTTGGCCCCGCCTATAGGAACCTTTTTGCAGCGTGTTCTCTTCTGATTGACAATGTATGGATAATTGAACTCACCTGGAGGATGTTTAAGGAGGAGAACAGGTGAGAGGGGGAGAGGTGTTTTTGGGCGCTCGGGGAAAGATGGGGATGCTTGGTGTTGCTCGAGATCATTAGGGTTTGTCCGGCAACGAAGATAGTTAGTTAGATAAATGGATGGAATTTGTGTAGTTAGATAATGTTGGGGAGGGTTTAGGAGCGCTTACCATATGTTCTAAGTAAAGAGGACTCCTGCGTATTCCAGATATTGTGATCCCCAAGGAGAAGTGTGCCGTGTACCAAAGACTAATTACTGCCAGTGACGTTGTGATTAATTGCCGTAACTGCGGAGACGATAATAAAGCGAAGAGGAGCGCGTGCTTTCTTTGAAGATACTGATCCGGCATGGCTGATTCCTTTCCCTAGACCCCGGGGTGGGGTCTTGTGTCCTGGAAACGGGGGAAGTGTTTTACATTTTAAGTCTCTTTATGTGTTGTGTGTATGTGTGAGTGTGTATGTTAGTTGTGAGTTTTAAAGTTTATATGAACATGATTTCTCCGTGTACGGGACTGGGGAGGCGTTGATCTTTTCACCTGTTAAACTGA
This sequence comes from Sinocyclocheilus anophthalmus, assembly GCA_018155175.1. Lineage (NCBI taxonomy): Eukaryota > Metazoa > Chordata > Actinopteri > Cypriniformes > Cyprinidae > Sinocyclocheilus > Sinocyclocheilus anophthalmus. The sequence continues at coordinate 254,533 of JADLZN010009623.1, read as the reverse complement.
TTGTGTGACCACGATTTCTAGTGTGCCGTGTGGGGCTGGGAATAACCACTAGAGTGCAGTGTTGATGTTTCACTTGTGTAGCGCCGTTTGTCCTAGTGTAGGTGTACGGAGTGAAATGTTCGTTGGATTTATTTAAATGTCTCTTTACATAACGGTTATATTTTTCTATGTATAATTGTCAAATAAAGTGATAAGTTTCTATAAAATCCTAGTGTTGTGATATACCCTCTGGCCTCCATTAATTTGATCGAACCTCTTTAAGATAAAAGCGAGGTTTATTACACTGGTGGCAGCGGTGGGATCAAAATAATAAATAAAATGATGGAGGAAGAGGGCATGTCTGTGTCACAATCAGAAGCAAATGCGTCCGTTTTAAGTGGCGTTATGATAGCTGTTAACTCTAATGCAATTCCAGTTTCTCGCCCTCTTTTTATGCCAGAAACGTTTACTGGGGTAGGACGGGAATGGTCGGATTGGTCTGAGCAATTCGAGATGGCAGCACAAGTAAATGGGTGGGATAATGAGCTTAAGTTAAAGTTTGTCTTTATTATTTTCTGGTCGAGCCAGAGATATTTATGGTGGACTTCCTTATGAAGCAAAGAATAATTATGCCCTTTTAAAAGATGCAATGGGTAAGTGTTTAGAGCCTTGTGAGAGTGCAGACTGGAATCGGGTGAGTTTTTCCTCCCGACGTCGGCTCCCTAATGAGACCGCTCGTGAGTTTGGTAATGCATTAAGACGCTTGATTTATAAAGCCTACCCTTCTGCTGATGCTGCTACGCAAGATTTATTGGCTCGTGATCACTTTGTTGCGCATGTAGGTAGTGGCGATATGCGTATACATTTGCGTAGTGCGAAATCTACTACTTTAGAAAGTGCCATTAATTTAGCATCTGAATTGGAGCTTATTCGGAATTTGGAACATGCATATTGCTCAGATTCTAAAGTCCGTGGTTTGAGTGCTCAGAATTCGTCGGATAATAAGGTTGAAGTTTTACTGGGCATAGTGGAGGAATTGCGTCAAGAAGTTAAGGCTTTACAAGTTACTGTAAAGGATATGCAGGTGAAGTATGTGCCAGCTCCTGTACTACCACTCCTGTGACAAGTCCATCTGAGCCACCGGTCTGTTTTCGGACCGAAGCATGTTGGGAATGTGGTTGTACTAGACACTTATGTAGGAATTGCCCTTATTTGCAGGGAAACTAGAGGGGGCGGGCACAACAGGTCAAATGCCTGCCCCCATGTCAGTGTCTGATAAATTGGCCTGTTTCTACAACCGGTGCTGGAGTTTTTCTGACAGGTAAAGTAGAATCGGTGGGGCAGGATAACCCAATAGTCCCTGAGGATTGGACTGCTAAACGATATCCCGAGGTCCAAAGCCGTGCAGAGGAAGAATATGGATTTGTATGGGGGTATCATCAACCTGATGCTCCAGAGGCTGCCCAGATAAGGGAGAGGGTTGTTGCATCCAGTATCGAAAGAAATCAGAGATCAGAGTCTGCTGTGGAAGGTGGGCTTTCTGGTGGAAATTTACATCCTGTTGCTGTGGACACTGGTTCGGGTGAGGTGCAGCAGGAGAGTAGGGACCAGAGGATGGAAGCTAGAGGCTCCCTTCCAGAGCCATGTCCTCAAAGGATTCAGCCAGCTCGTTCTCGGAGACCACCAGACTCGAGGACGAGTCCGGTCTATCCGAGGGGAGGGGATAGTGTGATGAACGCTGGTGGAGTTCGTTTCTTAGTTGGGCTTTGGCCCCGCCTATAGGAACCTTTTTACAGCATGTTCTCTTCTGATTGACAATGTATGGATAATTGAACTCACCTGGAGGACATTTAAGGAGGAGAACAGGTGAGAGGAAGGGAGGTGTTTGTGGGCGCTCAGGGAAAGATGGGGATGCTTGGTGTTGCTCGAGACCATTAGGGTTTGTCCGGCAACGAAGATAGTTAGATAAATGGATGGAATTTGTGTAGTTAGATAATGTTGGGGAGGGTTTAGGAGCGCTTACCGTATGTTCTAAGTAAAGAGGACTCCTGCGTATTCCAGATATTGTGATTCCCAAGGAGAAGTGTGCTGTGTAATTACTGCCAGTGACGTTGTGATTAATTGCCGTAACTGCGGAGACGAGAATAAAGCGAAGAGGGGCGCGTGCTTTCTTTGAAGATACTGATCCGGCATGGCTGATTCCTTTCCCTAGACCCCGGGGTGGGGTCTTGTGTCCTGGAAACGGGGGAAGTGTTTTACATTTTAAGTCTCTTTATGTGTTGTGTGTATGTGTGAGTGTGTATGTTAGTTGTGAGTTTTAAAGTTTATATGAACATGATTACTCCGTCTCCGTGTACGGGACTGGGGAGGCGCTGATCTTTTCACCTGTTAAACTGATTGTGTGACCACGATTTCTAGTGTGCCGTGGGGGGCTGGGAATAACCATTAGAGTGCAGTGTAGTGCAGTGTTGAAGTTTCACTTGTGTAGCGCCGTTTGTCCTAGTGTAGGTGTACGGAGTGAAATGTTCGTTGGACTTATTTAAATGTCTCTTTACATAACGGTTATATTTTTCTATGTATAATTGTCAAATAAAGTGATAAGTTTCTATAAAATCCTAGTGTTGTGATATACCCTCTGGCCTCCATAAATTTGATCAAACCTCTTTAAGATAAAAGCGAGGTTTATTACAGTACATTGTTAATTTTTTTAATGCAGCTTACAAAACATTCTTCTATGCGTTTATTTTTTTGTCCTGTAAAATTTTTTTTTACACATTAAAACAAATTGTTTTATATGTAGGATCTCTGTCTTACAACGGACCCACTCACACTATGGAGCCACACATGAAACAGTTACATTCCATTGAGACAAACTGAAGTACCCCTATGCTACCAGCTGCGGTCGTAAAACTCATGCAGGGTCAGTGAAGGGTTGAAGCAGTTCCTGGACTATTTAGCTATCTCTCAAGAGACTCTAATAAAAGACAATGCTTAAATAGTTCTTAAAAGCGTTTTACGGGCTTTCAAGACCAGATAGGGATACCCCTGACCATTTGACCCATAAATTGCTAAAATCCGATCAACAAAAGAGACAATTAAGGTCAATCACTAAGTAAACACTAGTCAAAAATCATCAGTGTTTATTACCCTTTTGAGGAAATAAGGCCTTTAATATGTGTGTAAAATATGTGAGTTTAGTATTGAACGGAAACTTGTGATAATTGCAGAATATTGAAATAAGTGAAAAGCTGTTATTTCCGACGGTATGTGTTGTACGACACTATGTAGGAGTTATTAACAAAACCTGCAAATCTTCATTTCTCCACATAATAAATGGGGCCTCTTGTTAATGTATGCATGCTCCTCCTGGCAAGAAGGCGATTGGAAGATCGCGTCGTGGGACGGACTTATGCAGCGGAGCAAAAACCCAATGCAGGACAGATTTGCTTGCTTGCTCTTGCCTGTCGCCGTGTTAAGAGCACTCCAATGTTTGCTCACGCGCTTACCATCAAAGCGACCGCCACATCTCAAACTCAAACACTTCAGTGAAACTTCGCAATCTTCAGAGAACTCTGAGTCTTGCAAACTAAGACTTTTAGCAGAACTGCTCAAGCCTCTGCTTCATCAAGAGACCAACCAATCCAACGAGGGGTTTTCCAAAGGATGTCATTCCGACGTCACCTCAGCGACCAATCAGTAACGGGGTTCCCTCAACAGACATCCAGGAAGCCCGCGTCAGCTTTTCAGCTGTCAAACAAGCAAAACGCAAGTACAAACAAATCTTACATCTGCTGAACGTACGCCTAGGTGACTTTATATAATCAGTAAAATGAAGCTAAAATTCCCTGCCCTGTGGTTTCTCTCAGTTAAACCTAAAATCCTCGTGAAAACAGGTAGAACGAATGAAACTTCCTCACCTCACATTCTAAGAACTGTACGTGTGTGTAAATTTTTATGTGTTTTAGTTAGTTTTTATGTAATCTAGATTAGCCAATAAATTCATGTTTCATTTATAAACAAGAAGTTTCTTGGCTCATATAATTTCAAGGTTAAAACTATTGCAAAAAGATCCCTTGCTTGTTACCTAGCTCGTGGCTTACTGATAATAATTACCTCTTTAAGAGCTTACAAATTATCATAATTGTGTTGACCGTGGCCAGGAAAACGTATGTATTTGTTAAAATATACTGATGTCACGGCTCGCTGGACGACCGTTGATTTAAAGTGTAAACTATCAAATTTAGAAGCAATTCGAATCAGTTTGAATTAGGCTCTTCAAATCCGAGTCCTGTCAAAACCTGAATCAATAATAATAATAATTCATTCCTTTACAAATGAGTAAAAATTCATTACATATACATTACTGAAAGTACTTTTTACAACATAGCTTAGGTTTAACATCAGAAAAACAACATAAATTTTGAGCCCAGCCCTGCCTCCATGTGTTCTGGGGTCTTCGGGAGGTGAATCTCTTGGTGAATGGCCAGCGACTTGGAGGACAATGTGGTGGACAGTGGAACGAGGCATGTCAAACAGTCTGGAGACCACTCTGTATGATGTACAACTGGCAGACAGAAAAGAAACACCAGGGTCTCGATTGTAGCACCCCATCCATGTTGCCTTTCACTTCTCAGAAAATCCAGCAGCACTGTCAGGGCCTCCCTGCTCAGCCGAAAACTTAAACAAACCTGTCCAGCACTGGCACATTCAGCTTTATCCTGCAGTACAGGGGTTTGGTCGGATTTAGGGAAAGAAGGAAAACAGAAATTGTTTAGAGCTATGACAAAGTAATTGGTAGAAGAAATATTGAGATACTTTAGTTAACTACTTGTAGTAACTACTAATACCACATTGGGGAAAAGTACTAGTCATATTTAAAACCTTAGCTAAAGGGATAGTTCACCAAAATTTAATTCCAACCTGTACCACAACTGAGGGTCATAAATTATTACATAATTTTTCAGTTTTTGGCACTATCCTCAATAAAGTCTTATCTTTCATACTCTACTATACTTAAGGTATCGAGAGTAAAAGTAAAGGTATATTGTTCTTAGGGATGTAACGATTACCGGTTTTACGATAAATCACGATAAAATGTCCTGACGGTTAGTATTACCGTTTAAAATTTAATTATCATCAAAACCGTGTTTGATTATCGCAATTTTGAAAACTCGCGGTAAATCCTGTCCAGCCAGCATCAGTCTGACGCAGAAGCAGCATGCAGTGTTGTTGTTTTTTGCACGAGACGAAATGGCAGAAGGCAGTGACAGCGCTCAGAGGACCAAATCAGTGGTCTGGTCATATTTTGGCTTTTACAAGAGTCCTGAAGGCAATTTAATCGAGGAAGGTCACCCTGTCTGCCGATCTTGCAAGAAGAAAGTCGCCGCAAAAGGGGGAAACGCATCAAATTTGCTCAGTCATCTTCGTGACCACCACTCACTGATAGCGAATGCAAGGTAACTTTTACCTCAATACCAAAACTAACTGGGCAAATAATTGGACAAAAAAAAATATTGATTAGAGATTAAATATTTCGTTATCTCACTTGTTTAAGCTTCCGCGAAGAAAAGTTCGCAGCAAGTGACTTTGAGCCAAGACGAACGAACGTTCAAACTATCAGGTTGACATTTAAGGGATAATGTATATTCATAGTTAACTTATTACACTGATTTTTTTTTGTTTACCTATAATAATATATAATTACGGGGATATGAAATATTGAATTGAGGTTAATGTTTTGAAATCTTACCTGTTTGTAAATCCATTATGAACAGTGTACAAAATAATCGTCAGGACAATATGATCACTACTGCGAAATTATAGTAGTATTAATACTAAATTGATTTCATTTTCAATACAATCAAAAACTGAGGCGCAAGACGGCAAGCTGCATTTGAATGAAACGAGAGAGAGCACATCCGAGGCTCTGCGGTGATACAAGAGACATGGTGCGAATTCCAAACAGAAGTGAGCATCTCTGTGCCCTACTCCCTTTGAAGGGCAGAGCCTTTGAAGTGTGTTCTTTGAAGGGTGCAGGCATTACTGTCTCCTATAAGCGTTTTGAACTACCTTAACAAAGGGACTGACTGACCAAATGTTACCTTGAAAACGCTGCGCGTCTCTGCAGCATTCAGTACTCCATCAGTTGCAAATAAATATTTATTATTATTACTTTATTCAAATATTGTCTAATAGTGTCTTATTTACTATTAAACGTTTTAAAACTAAACTTGCTTACACTACCATCTTAAATAATTGTTCTATCACTGACGAAAAATATGTTGTCTTACATTAAAATTGAAAAATGTAATTAGCCTACACTTGAAAATTTAATTAGCATAGCTTTACTCTAGGGGTCTAACAACTAAAAATCAGGTCAGGAATCTTGGTGTGATTCTGGAGAAAGACCTTAGTTTTAGTAGTCATGTCAAAGCAATAACTGAATCAGCATACTATCATCTTAAAAACATTGCAAGAATTAGATGTTTTTTCCAGTCAAGACTTAGAGAAACTTGTCTGTGCTTTTATCACCAGCAGGGTGGACTATTGTTATGGTCTTCTCACCGGCCTTCCCAAGAAGACCATAGACAGCTGCAGCTCATCCAGAACGCAGCTGCCAGAATTCTGACTAGAACCAGAAAATCTGAGCATAACACCTTCCTCATCACAGGTCCTTACACTGGCTTCCAGTTATATTTAGGTTTGATTTTAAAGTACTTTTACTCGTTATAAATCACTCAATGGCCTAGGACATAAATACAAAATACATTGCAGATATGCTCAATGAATATAAACCTAACAGACCACTCAATCAAGGATCAAGTCAGTTAGAAATACCAAAAGTTCACACAAAACAAGGGGAATCTGCATTTAGCTATTTTGCCGCCCGCAGTTGGAAACAGATTCCAGAAGAGATCAGATGTGCTAAAACATTAGTCACATTTAAATGCAGACTCAAAATTCATCTGTTTAGCTTTGCATTTATTGAATGAGCACTGTGCGTTGTCCGAACTGATTGCACTATATTATAAGTATAATCGTTTTCTTAAATTATTTTTAAATCTCTTAAATCAATTTTTTTTAATCATTTTAAAAGTTTTTAAATTCATTGTTTTATTGTTGTGATTATTGTTTTATTTTATTTTATGTAAAGCACTATGAATTACCATTGTGTACGAAATGTGATATATAAATAAACTTGCCTTGCCTCGCCTTGCCATATTCTATTTAAATTTTGTTTGACCTCGAAATCAACCCCACTTTGCTTCAAAAAGCATCACAAGATCTCTAACTCGAAATCACATGATCACAACGGAATTCCCTTGTGTGTGTTGTGTGGTATAATATATATATTACTATTAGCTATATATATATCCTATATATTTACTGTATATATATATTACACACAATTGATTATTACTTATTGCTTTCTTATTAGGGCTTCATTTTAATGTTAATTTAATGTTTTTGCTAAAAAAAAGTGCATATAGCATATATTGTATTTGTTGTTTGTTGATTTTCAAATATAACACTTATTGAAATGTTTTCAGTGTGTGCATCAGTTCTTTTTGAACGTTTTCATCTAATTTGAACAAAACCGTGAAAATATTGATAATCGTGATAACTTTGGCCACTATAATCGTGAGTGTTCTGAAAAATAATTTGTCAGGATGGTTTTTGCCTCTTTAAACATTACTGCTGCACTGATGTGTATGTTGCATTTTACTTCTGAATATGTTCAAGGTTATTAAATTTAAAGTTGCCTACTTTGTATACTGTTGGGTAGTTTAATCTACAGCAATGCATCATGTTGTAAAATACCATATTTTTATAGTGCTGCTGTCCTGTGAGGAAAAAAAGAAAAAAGAAAAGTTAGTACTTCACATTTGTACGAGAAAACTTTGAAAGTGAAAGTAACAATATTTATTGTCAGAATATTAACAAATTGTTGCTAACTACATCAGAGACTGCATCTGAAGGACTCGGACTGGTCATACAGAGCACTGTTCAGCTGTCACAGCTGCCGCTGAACATTGAGCTATACATTGCCCTATTTTTTAATTATTATTATTTTAAATTTTATGCTTAACTGCTTAAAAAATCCGGGTTGCAAACCTGTCTACATATGATCACCATGGCCAAGAGAATAAACTATATAAAATTGCACCTTTGTTAGATATCAGTCAGCATTTGAACTGAGATGTGTGTGTGTGTATTTTGTAGTTTTTCATATGTATCATTACATTATTCAAGTAACCTCCAAGCCAATTTCTGCATTTAAAGTTGTGATCCGACAAAGGACACAGAAAACCAGTGTAACTTACCTGGCCTTGGTCTTGGCTAAGCCTTGAAACATTCCCACCGTCTCCTCCATTATGACGTAAAACATAAAAACTCAAATGTGCAATTCTGGCTCCACCTATCCTGTCAGGATGGCAGCTCTCCTCTCGCACCGTTGCTATGTGACAGAGCACTAATCGGGAACCTCTGGTGTCGTAATTAGGAAATCCTGCGAAGGCGGAGCACCCTTCATGCACTTTGAAGGCGTGGCCTTCGAAGTCCGTGCCCTTCGAAGTGTATGTACTTGTTGTTGAAGCTCAATGACTCACTCATTAAGTCACTTGCTGCCACCTACTGGCGGTTTTAATTTCACATTCAAAGTATCTTTTCATGTTTTAAATTATTTCAAATATCAGTATTCAATGTTTTATGTTAAAAACAAAACATTAGGCCCATTTATGCATCTGTACCTGCAGGTTAAATGCATCCATGTCCCCTCTGAGATATATTAAACTGTGTAAATACATCTAAATGCTTTTTCAGATGCAGATTCCAGAAATGTTTCCTTATGTTGAAATTAAAGACACTAAGTGCACTAAGAAGCATGAAGTGCTTCTTATTCTTACCCAAAAATACAAAATGGAAGAAAGAGTTAAAAATGAACACAATCTTGCTACTCTGTGTATGAATTTTTTTATATATATATTTATTTGCTTCTTTTCCATTTTGCATTTACTTGTACTTTTACTTTCAATACTTAAGTACGTTTAAGATATATAAAAAAATACTTTTCGTACTTAAGTACAATACATATCACATACTTTAAGACTTTTACTCAAGTAATATTCTAAATGGTGACTTCAACTTCTACCACAGTCATTTTCTGGTAAGATATCTGTACTTTTACTTGAGTATGGCTTTCAGGTACTTTATACACCACTGATTTATACCAACCATTTTAAAAACATCTCAGGATGATGTAAGGGTCTTTGTCTTATGTTCACTTTAAGTAAAATATTACAGTATTTACTTTTCTACAGTCCAAAGACAATTCTGAAAACAACCTTGACAAAGTCTACTGATGCTATAATGAACATGTGCTCTCTTATTTCAGTGTTATTGTTAATGTTATGGTTGTTAAAACAGACAGTTTGCTTCGTATATTCAATTTATCAGTTTAAATTACGAGAGGGGCAAGCTTTCAACTGAACTGTGCACATGCATTTTTGTGAGATTTGTGTTATGCTCTTTCTCCATCTATGAAATGTGTACCCAAGTGTACACACTCTTGACCCATTTCAGGGGCGGCCAAAATTACACATTAAAATTAATCAAAGCTATAGAAACGTATATTCATATTTACAAAAAAAATATGAAGATACATATTGATATACAAATTAAACTCTCTGTAATTCTCACCCGTATTCGCAAATATTTCTGCTCATTAGCATATCTCTCCTGTGATTGTGAACAACTGCTTTTCCTCCACTTGAAGCCATTTCGTGAGTGTGTAACGTGCTGTTACTTTCAGGTAATAAAATTAGAAAATAGTAAAATTTTCTTAACTAACACCAATTTGTCATACTAATTTGTAAGTTATAACCTTAAGGAACGGCATTTTGACTGGAAAAGTAGAATACAAAGACAAATTTACATGGCCTCTGAGAGGAATACTAATAGATACAATAGGATACAATACAACTTAACCAATCAACAATCTCTGATGATCAAATTAAAAGTGTACCACCACATATGCCACCATCACTGATTGAAAAATCAGACAAGAAAGGGACCTAATAATAATAGACAAACAACAGTTATAAATTAAAGATATATAGTTGCGATACATAAACCTTGCATAATCTGGAAAATGGTAATTAATTATATGATCATAAATCCATGAATAAAACATGTTTACATAGTCCACAACAGAAATAAAAAATAAAAATGACCCCGTTCAAAAGTACATATGCTTCATTCTTAATACTGTGTTGTTACCTATATGATCCACAACCGTTATTTAGTTGCTGTTGCTTTTCATGACCGTTGTTCATGAGACCTTTGTTTTTCCTGCAGTTAAACTGCCCACTGTTCTTCAGAAAAACCTCCAGGTCCCACAAATTATTTGGTTTTCCAGCATCAGTGACTATGATTTTGAGATCCATTTTTTTGACAACTGAGGGACATTCACTGATGCCAAAGGAGGAGCCAGGGGTGAAAACTTGATTTTAAGATCAAGGTAAACGGCACTTATTTTGTCTTCTGGGAAATGTAAGTATCTTCTGAAGCATTTGAAGGGCAGTACTAAATGAAAAATACGTTATTTAAACATTATATGTTCAAAAGTTTCACCCCCCATCACAAGTTTCAGTATGTTTTGATCTCAAAATCATACAGTCACTGCTGGAAAGGGTTCAAATATGCATAAGATGCTGGAAAAACCAAAGAATTTGTGGGACCTGGAGGATTTTCTGAAGAACAGTGGGTAGTTTAACTGTTCAGGCCAAACGAGAAACTCATGAACAACAGTTGTGAATGGGTAACAACACAAAGTATTAAGAATCAAGCGTATGTAAACTTAAATTTTTTTTTTTAAATATCTTATTCAGGACTGTACTAAATAAAATCCCTCTTATTTTGGTAAAATAATTAACATTTTGCAGTTGTATTTAAACTTTTGTCAACAACTGTACATATATTAATGTCTTTTTAAAGTAACAAACTAAGTTCAATGTAGTTTTTAAAGATTTAATATAAATACTATATTAAAAAAAACACCCAAAAATGAAAATTAGCTTGTGTTTTAATCCATATTTCAAACGTAATAAACACCTTTCTCTAATTTCTGTTATCTGTCATACGCGGAAGCCATTCCGGCGGATGACGTAAGAAGTTGGTGTTGCGTGATTATTGACTTCTTCTTCTTAATGTTTAATGGTGGTTGGCAACAAAACGCCGGTCATGAATTAGAATTACAAACAGAGGATTTGCAAAGAAAAATCTTGGAGGATTGACTCTCATATCTCAGAGGCGCGCGTGCTGCGCATACGTATACGCGTACGACAGATAACGGAAGTGAGAGAAAAGTTTATTACGTCTGAAATATGGATATTTTTCTTACAAAAACCCATGGATTCACTACAGGAGGCCTTTATTCAGCTTGGAATCTCTCATGTGATGATTCAGAGGTGCTGTTGTTGTAGATTTCACAGTGACTGCAGGAGGAGGAATCCTGTTGGAAATTAAACAGAGAGACTCTTTCATGGCATAATTTGTCATGCATTATGATCATTTAAAGACGGGAGAGATGGTCATGAGAGAAAGCAGTTTCCTCAAAACATCTCACATGATGTCCTTTAGTCATGCTCATGAATCATGTGATCTTGTTTAAGAGGAGGCTATTCACAAACCTACTACTGTCTTTTAGGTTCATTCCTACATTTCTGATGTTGTCGTGTTTGGTTTACATTGGTAACATAAGAAAAATTAGGAAAATTAAAATGACCTATCAAGAAAAAGTTCAAGTTTAACTCTTTACTTTATCTGAAACATTAGACTATTTACTTAATACCACATATGACCAGCAGACACCGAGAATGCAACAACTAAATATAAAATACAGCATAAAAAAGGACAAGACTTAAAATGAGGTTGTCCAATCTAATAAGTGAATCCTCCAGTACAAATATGAGATCTTGTCTTCTAAAGTAAAATGTAATTAAGAAGTTAACCAAACATCCATGCAAGTTGTGTGGAAATCTGAATATAAATATATTCAGCAAGATTTATGCTTAAAAGTTGTATCTGTTAACACTGTTGCACTGTGAACTAATATGAATAAACAATGAACAACAGTATTTTCTATTACTAACATTATTATTGATTAGCAAATGCTATATACAATATATTGCTCATTGTTAGTTCATGTTATTGTATTAACTAATATTAACAACAGATACTTTAATGTACATTGTTACCACAATTAACTGGAAATGGTGTAAACATGGTGTAAATGTTTTTATTGTCTTAAAATAAGCTTTTTGCAACACATTCAAGATAAAAGGTCTTACATAACAGATGGACAACAAAGAAATCTATAAATATTATTAAAAAGAACTACAAAAAACTGAGTCAGAAGGAATTATAACACAGAATTAAATTAGTAAAATATCTGAAGCCTTGAGTCATGTGGAAGATTAATCATCTTCTACTAGACAGATGAAATAATCACAGTATAAGTTTGCAAGCATGTGCAACATTGACAAACACACTATCCTTAAAGATACATAATGAATTATGAAACCATATCACATGACTGAACCCCCCCAAAACAAATAACAATAAAAAAAGTATAACATCTCAAAGCCAATAGTAGTAGTAGTAGTAGTAATAATAATAATAAACACATAAGAAATATACTCTTCTATTTTGGGGTTCATGTATTTTCTGGCATAAAAGAGCTATTGAAATAAGGTTGTTGACTTGAACTATGCTGCAGGGCAACTCCATATATGTACACCAAAACAAACCTAGCATTGTTCTTACAATCAGTTGCTTTATTACATTTGGAAATTCTTTAAATCAGGAGTTTTCAAACCAGTCCTGGAGCACCCCCATCACTGCGCATTTTGTATGTCTGATTTAACACACCTAATACAACTCATCAGCTCATTAGTAGAGACTGAATTGGGTGTCCAATAAGGGAGACATAATAAATGTGCAGTGCTGGAGGTGCTCCGGGAGTGGTTTGAAAACCCCTGCTTTAAATGTACAGGTACTATGAGAGCATGTGAAGTCACTTTTGATTTTGGTCGAATATTTACACCACAATTCCTGAAATATGAATGTATTTAGAGTTGGACAAATCCTGTGAGCGTTTTTAAGATAGTGTGACATGTGGCCCGTGCTGAGATGTTTAATCATTGTTAAACACCTTAGTTAAGTTTGACTTTTTAACCTTACCAGAGCTTCTAGAACATTATCATAATGTTAAAGGGGTCATAGGATGCCCATATTCCACAAGTTGATATGATTCTTTGGGGTCTTAATGAAAAGTCTGTGACATAATTTGGTTAAAATTTCTCAATGTTAGTGTAAAAAAACACCTTTTTCACCCTGTCAAAAATAGCTCTTTTCAGATCAAGCCGATTTTGTAGCATTTTCCTTTAAATGTTAATGAGGTCTGCTGACCCTGCCCCTCTCTTCCGAGCTGCTCTCAGAGAGACTGTTTACTTTAGCCGCATTCATCGTGAAACTTGCTAATTAGCACATTGTTAGTAAAGGCGATTTGCAAAGATTCATTACAAAAACCTTACACTCATTTCTGTAGATGAGGCTGGATCACGAATGATTCGAGCAAACAGACGCATTTATGTAGATCGCGTGCGCAGTCCCTTCAGAAACAAATGTAATCCTCTGCGTCTTCTGTGGCTCAGATGTCGGGAGTAAATGACGACTGCTATGTTCATTATTACATCCAACAACAGAAAACCTCAATCGCTTAGGAGTCATTCTTGTCTACATCTGCTCCAGCGGTGAAACAATGGCGGACTGATGACAGCTCACTCAGGGCGGGTCTAAGGTAAGACACCAGTCCAGTCTGTGCTGAAATGCTACTGTCAGTCAAACTATCGTGGGAGGGGCCTGTCTGTGAGACGTCACACAGACAGGCATCTGAGATCGGCTCGATTTGTGAAAGGGGAAATGATTTAACAAGATTAAAAAAAAACACTGGATGGATTTTTATCATTATAGGATTGATGTTTACACACACTGCCAACACACATTTCAGTTCAAACAACTTGTAAAAGTGCATGTAGTATCCTATGACCCCTTTAAGAATTGTGGATGTCAATGTTAAATCAAATTTGAAGTAGTTCCTAACACTACATAAAATATAATACAATACAATGCAAATGTATTTATATAGCACATTTAAAAACAACTGGTGTTGACCAATACATGTATGCCAGTCAGGAGTGAATATAAACTGAGCCTTCTTAATACCTATCATAGCAATTCTTGTAATGAGTATACCTCCAGCTGACACAGAGTTAGGTTTAATGGCATTAGCTAAATGTTAAATGCATGTTGTTGGCCACCAATACCTGTATGCAGATCAGTGCCTAAGCTGAAGTGTATTTGTTGGAGGCACGGCTATTGCTTTGATCAGATCCTCGCTCTGTCACCTTTAGCTTCATGCAGGACTGCTTGTCATCCATGGCTAACATTTCAGGAGGAAGGCACCAGCAACACAGACATGACTGGAAGGGAACAGAGGAGGATACAGAATATTTTAATGTACACTACAGCAGGAATTAAAACAGATATGCCCAATAGTTCACACTTGCAAGAAAAATAAGTTGAGTAATGCCTTAAAAATTAGGCAGTAGAATGCAAAAAATGTATTCTGTGTGAAGTGGTCCTAAGTATTAAACATTTTTATTATCATATGCAGGGACTTTCATTACAGTGCAAAGACATAAAATTAATTATTCTTGTTTTCACTGACAACATCATATAAATGGAAGCATCTATCTATACATTATTTAGTAAATTAAAAAAAAAAATATCGTTAATTTACTATATTTATTTTGTAAATTTTTACATCATAGCACTCCATCATTATCTGTCAGTCTGTTCTTACTCTGAAGCAGCTCTTGAAGCGCTTGCTAACCATATACAAAGCGATCGGGTTTATGCAGGAGTTCACTGATGCCATGTTGATCCCGATATAATCAAGAACCAGGAAGAAACTACAGGTAAACAAACACACAAACAGTTTCATTATTATTAAGACTGTGATTTAACAAAACGATAGAGATTAGACTACATGCCGGAACTCTTGTCCTTCAAAAGTCGAATTTAACTGTTTAGAAGAACATTATAGTGTTTTAACGAGAAGATAGATGATGTGTTCTTACCTCAGAAGCTCGCAGCGGTTGGGGTCCCTTTCATCATAAATGGTAAGCTTAAGAATACGACTGAGGTGCAGAGGAAGCCAGCACAGTGCAAAGACTAGCACCAGACAGAACACGGTTTTAGCCACCTCACGCCTCTGTAGGGCACAATCATGTCAGTTGCTGAATTATTTTTTTTTTTGACAGTTTTAGTGCAATTAAGACATCATGACAAGTAAACCATCTCCAGAGTATTAATAAACTTGTGTAGGGAGTGTATGGTCTGTCTTGAAAGAATATTCAGTAAAAAGTAATGAAGGACAGAATGCTCTGACCTGTTTTAGGTGATCACTAAGTACAATTTGGACCCCATTCTTCTTTCGAAGCATTTCACAGGTCATGAGAGTGTAGAAGATAGCAGTACACATCAGCGGCATGCAGAAGTAGAAACTGAAAAGCCACCAATCTTTGGCCGACTTATAAAACTGGAATTTAACAAAGATCATTATTAACCTATAGTAAGGCAACTTAAATAATCCAGTTATTATGTATCCTGGCTAAAATTTTGTTGATCCAAATATTGTATGACATGCACAAACACAACAACATGGAGCCTCTTTACTGTTCAAATGCAAACTGACCTGCATGAACTTGTTTTTCTGCATAGGGTGGAGCAAGCAAATCCTAAGCTGCTCTCCTTTGTAGTCCATTGTGATCATGTCAAAGGCAATGGCCTCTGGCACTGCAAGTATAATGGACAGCACCCATATCAGAATGATTTCAATGGCTGTCCATTTAGGGACGCCGATGCCTTTGATGCGGTTCCACGATGCCACTGCTCGAAACCTTTGGGACAAAGTCAGTGCCAGATTCCAGATTAAATGGTGTTACTAGATATTGAGGTACTAAGAGCAAACAAATACAACAAAATACAGATACCTGTCTATGCTCAGTGCACACAAACTCAGCACTGTGATGCCAACTGATGTCTTTTGTATAAAGGGAACCATTTTGCAAAGTCCAACACCAAATGGCCAATCTTCAGCCAGAAGCTGAAAGACAGGTACTTTTGGGTCAACAAGAGCCAAAATTACACAGGAACAGAACAGAAAATTACAGGGGAAAAAAAACATTCAGTTAAATATTTCCTAAGGAGCTCTTATGACTACAGGATTTCACGAAACCTGTTTTAGGTGCACAGTGTTTGAGAGGCTGAGGGGCTGCCTAGTGTGTTAAAAAAGTTGTTTTGTAGTTTCATAGAGTCAGATCATGGATGCTCTGATGAGCTTAACCAAATAATTGTCCTGTCCTGTGTTCTCATGTACACGCATTCACTTGATATACTTCATGAAGAGTTCAGATAAAAGCTAGGTCACAACACTATAAGAGAAAATATGAGTGAACCTTAAAATAATTTCTTAAATGTTTGATATAAAACCTGATATAAACTTTATATTAATTTACATTCTTATAGTTGGATCTCACTGCAACTTTCAGATTTAATATATTTGTCTTTTAAAAGGCAAATAATAATTTAACCCAGCAAAAAATCTTGGAAATATCTTGGCAGTGTCTCAGGACTCCCTCAAATGCTTATTAAATGCCAGTTAAGACCTGTTTGTCAGATTCCAAAACTACCGCTTGTTAAATTTGCAACAAAGGAAACAGAATAAAATATGGCATAAAATATCATGTTTACTTTTCATTTATCTGTTTATTTTTAAGGTCATAAAAGAAGTATAAATGTGTAAATATAAAAAGTATAAATGGTTATAAAAGCCATATATTTTTTAAATGAAAGATTAAATAAAAGCTGTCATGCAAACTGTGCTTACCTTGTAGACGTTAATGGGAATGTCTGTGACAATATGCAAAAGGTCCCCAAGCGCCAGACTTGCAATGAGGATATTAGGACCGTTCCGCATGCATTTATTTTTATAAATGATTCTGAGCAGCGTAGAGTTTCCGATTATCCCAACTACAAACACAATGCATGAAACCACGGTGTTAATATACTTGAAAGTATCTCTTATTTCTGTGGGACCTGTGCACATAGGCGGCAAAACTCGTGGTCGTCGAGGCATGGACTCATTGACCACACTGCCTTTACCAAGTGCAGATTTCAGGGTTCGAGACACGAGCCCCGTGGAAAGTTGCTCCTTCCCTTGAGCACTTATCATGACGAAGTGTCCAGTCAGGAGAATGAGCAAAGAAACAACGCATCTTGATTCCATCATTTGTATTAAACGTTAAACACAATGCTAAAACTGTTTATCAATTTAATCATTACATTGATTGCCAAATGTCTTCAGGCTAGAATTTCAAAGTAGTCCTTTGCAATTGTCTGTTCACGGTGATATTGGTTGCAGATTACAAATTCCTCAAAGCGGATATTTTAACCCTTCGTTTAAGTTATTCGTATAGAATCGAGAGAAAGTTTTTTTACGTCTTCTGACAAGTTCGTCCATACAAACTCCAGATGACTTAATTCGCGCACATTTCCTTCTAAACGCAAGTATTTCTTTCACATGACCACAACGTTACGTTTAACTGTGTTATCTTGTATCTGCGGCGTTTCCTCAGGAGATGACTATTCTTCCCACTGGCCCTCCCCCGACTATGGAAGCCCGTTTACGCCACAGTTGAGAAAGAAAGAATAATGAGAACCTTTCTAAAAGGTATGACTTAGCCTAATAGGCTACCTCGCATTATTGAACTTTACTAATAATAATAATAAAAATAATAATAATCATCATCATCAGAAAAAAATCCCTAAATAGTGAGAAACTATCTTATAATAATGATACTTAAAAAAAAAAAATACTTAGTTTCTCGTAATGGTTTAAATGGGTTTACCTCACTGACAGACAATTATTCATTGCTGTTCATGACTTCAGATCTTAAGTCCTCTCACTCAAGGTGTCCCTCAAAGTCCCGTTCTGTAGGCTACCATATTTATAGGTTACCCATTGGTCACATTCAGAGATGGGCACAAATACAAAAAAAAGTATTTTGTTACAAATACTTGCTCACCAAATGTATTTAATTAAAATACAAAATACTGGTGTGAGAAATGTATTTAATTAAAATACAAATAATTTGTAATTTGAAAATACAAACCTTTTGAAAATACAAACATCAATTGAAGTGCAAGAGACAGGGCCACTTAAGAGAAAGTGAAGAGCTTTCCCCCTCCAACTTATAAACAACCTATTCTTTAAGGAGTCCAGCAAAACTGTATTGTCGTACCGCCTAGTCCTACTCAAGTGGATGCCTCAAGCTATTTCACTGTCAACAGAACAGATTAACTCCTAAAAATACTGATATCTAGCTGTTAAAGGGCTCTATGTAGAATTCAGAAACCCTTGTTATTAGCGACACTGGTGGCTGTTAAGTGAGCTGTGGCCAGTAACTTGCTCATGCTCTTACACACAATCCATAGTAGCCTAATGTGAGAACGCGACAGCCAATATGATTTACCGACATCATGTGGACAGATGAGTGTAGCGAATTTAGCTCACAACAGGAAATATGAATAATTAACCATAACTAGTTATGATTAATTATTAATATTTTAGATCCGCTGTAGATATTTAGCTGACCACTCAGGGTCAACTGTCTTGTCAATTCTAAGAACGTAATTTCCTGGTTAAGGGAAATAACTTTCTTACTGTACAATTCTATAAGCTTGTAACGTAAATCTGCATGATTATTGACTCCGGTTATGAGTAAACACTGAACACGTCAAGTGTGATACAAGTAAGGTTTTATTAACCACATAAACACTTAAACTAGTCCAACATACTACATAAACACTTAAACTGGTATAACATACACATACACACACACACATGCATACAATTGGTATAGGAAAGGGTTAAAGTTTAACTCAACACAGAAAGAGGCATAAAGAATGAATTATATGGAACACTTTGCATGTATATTCAACAGATCAAAGCCTTCAGGGATACGTCAGATTCTGAGTTCAAACACACCTTTGTAAAAAGGTGTAACTGATACTTAATGTATCAATTAATAAGACTAAGTTTGATACTTAGCGAGTCTCGGCGGTCTGAAAGAGATTCCTGATGCAAATCTTAAGCTTCCCGTTGATCTTTGCTGAATTCGGGTCGATGAAAAGAACCAGTTTTGAGTCAGAGAATCTTGATTGAAATGAAAGGACAAGGTCGAGGCCTGGCACGAGCTTAGGTTTTCCGGGAGCGTTTTTCTCACATCCTCTGACTTCAAACAAACCACCGACATGGGTGGGTCACATGGAGTGTGGCCTTTTAATGCCTGCAGAGATTCACGCCTCTCAAGTTGGGTTCGTCCAATGAGGAAGGCTGAAATCCCAAGCGGGAGGTTGGAAATACTGGGGAGTTTTATGACTCTTTGTCTGTAAGCATGGTATTTTGCATATGTAATTTGCTTGAGTGTTGAGGCACAAATTAGTACAGATTCTTAGAACATCAATATGTTGCATAGGGGGGGGAGCGGGATCAGCATATAATATACACGCTTGTTTCGATCATAAAAAAAGCGAATTCATAATACTAAACATGAAATAGGTGAGGTTATATTAACTAGTGGTCTATGATAACATGAATAAAACAGCATACACTACAACAGACAATATACAAGACAGTAATGGTATACACAATGACCAAAGGATATGGGTATTCAATCAAAGAAAGGTTTTCCTATGAATTAATTAGAGAACAGTCCATTTCTCTGGGCATTGTGTGTCTTTCTTATGAGGAAAATGAGGGAGTTTATCCCCTGCATTCCTTTTAGGCCATAAAACTAGTGATATCATGATTAGTTGTCATGTGGACCAAAGGGGGGATGGTGTTCAACAGAAATCCTGGCATCCAGTTCATTGAGTGAGGGGACTGTGACGATTTTTTAATCTAATGAATAATTGATTTGTTAAATCAATTAAAAATTAGTGTGTCAGATTGGTCGAGACGCTCCATGCGGTTCATTAAAATCACACTGTTATATAAAGTTTCCATCTGTTGTAAACATAATTTACAACTTTATTTATGAAAATATTGATCTGCATTGTGCGTTCACAAGAGTATCACAACGCATTTGTGTTGTTCACGCGATAGAAGACTCGCACGTCAACGCAACGCACATGAGTGAGTGTTCACTAGAGCAGTGGTTCTCAATTTTCTTTCTATTTCTCTCCATGAAGTACCCCCAGCACTGCACGTTTTTTATGTCTCTCTATATCTGACACACCCACTTCAGGTACTGAAGGATCAGGAACTTGGACTGTGTAGGAAGTTGATAATAGAGCCCGACCGATATGGGTTTTTTGGGGGCTGATACCCATATTAGGGAGTAAAAAAAAGACAGATACCGATATATCGGCCAATATTCTTTATATGTAGGCTATACTATAGTACAGTATAGTCAAAAGTTTGGACACTTCACATTCGTGTGTCCAACCTTTGTTGACTTGTACTACTTTATATATAATACAGTATATACATAAACAGAATATATTTACATAAACACATTTTTTGCAATGATACTCAAATGTGGTGATCAAACACTTATAATGATGTGACAAGCATAGGCCTATGTAGTGGAGGCAGGGTATTTAACAATTTAACAATAAACTTTATTATTCAAAATGAGTCTGGCATCAGTGCACTTAACAGTAAACTTCAATTCACTTATTATAAACAACTTAAATAACACAAATAGAACAAAATATATATAACTTGAATTAAGAAATTAAACAAGGTAACTGTGTAGGGCAAGCAAGATACTGCCAAACCAACAGGGGCAGGTTTATGCTTTAAGCACAGCTTTTCCAAATGTAAACATTGTAGCGAATCAGCTCATGGGGAAATATGATTAATTAACCATAACTAGTTATAATTAATAATTCATATTTTAGATCCGCTGTAGATATTTAGCTGACCTCTCAGGGTCAACTGTCTTGTCAATTCCAAGAACGTTAATTTCCTGGTTAAGGGAAATAACTTTCTTACTGTACAATTCTACAAGCTTGTAACGTAAATCTGCATGATTAGTGACTCCGGTTATGAGCAAACAATGAACACGTCAAGTGTGATACAAGTAAGGTTTTATTAACTACATAAACACTTAAACTAGTCCAACATACTACATCAACACTGAACTGTTCTAACATACAACATCACACACACACACACACACATAGAGTTGGTATAGGAAAGGGTTAAAGTTTTAACTCAGCATAGACAGAGGCATAAAGAATGAATTTTATGGAACACTTTGCATGTATATTCAACAGATCTAAAACCTGAGGGCAAACGTCAGATTATTAGTTCAAACAAACCTTGTAAAAAGGTGTAACTGATACTTAATGCATCAATCAAATCGACTAAGTTTGATACTTGCGAGTATGTCTGAAAAAGATTCCGGATGCAATCTTAAGGCTTCCCGTTGATCTTTGCTGAATTTAGGTCGATGAAAAGAACATTTTGAGTCATAGTCACTTGATGAATGGAAAGGACTAGGCCAGAAAAGTCTGGCACAATTGCTTTGGTATCCAAACGTTTTCATTGGGACATAGCCAAGACATGACAATTATAATATTCAGAAGAGGATCTATGACTTCTGGAAGCATCTCTTATAGTAGCTTAGATGGAATAGGGTCTAACATACATTTTGTAGGTTTTGATGATTTGACAAGTTCATTCAATTCTTCCTATCCTATAGCAGAGAATGAGTGAATTTGTTCTTTATGGGATCTGACCTGTCTGATGCGATACTGTGGTTGACGGCTGCATGGTTAGAATTTGATCTCTAATAGTATCGTTCATGGAAGTAAAGAAGTTCATAATGTCATTACTGTTGTGCTGTTGGGAAATGTCTGCGTCTGTTGATGCTTTATTTTTCATTAATTTAGCCACGGTTTTGAATAAATTCCTGGTGTTGTGTTAGTTTTCTTCTAAGATTGACGAAAAGTAAGTAGATCTAGCAGTTTTTAGAGCTTTTCTATAAGTGGATCTATAAGTATTTTCCTGCCATGCAATACGAAATACCTCTAGTTTTGTTTTCTTCCAGCTGCGCTCCATTCTCCGGGCTGCTTCGTTATTCCGTGTCTGACTGTTTTCCTTAATCTTCTTTAAGCGTAAAGGAGCAACCGTATCCAAAGTGCTAGAAAAGAGAGAGTCAGTAGTTTCTGTTACACCATCAAGTTTTTCTGATCTATTGGATATGCTGAGGAATTGAGACAAGTCAGGAAGATTATTTACAAAGCAGTCTTTTGTGGTAGAAGTGATGGTTCTACCATATTTGCAACAAGGAGTTTAATTGGCAGCTTTAGCTATATGGAGTATACACGAGACTAGATAATGATCCAAGATATCATCACTCTGCTGAAGAATTTCAATGCCATTAACATCAATTCCATGTGACAGTATTACATCTAAAGTATGATTACGACAATGAGTAGGCCCTGACACGTGTTGTATATCCCCAATGGAGTTCAGAATGTCTTTAAATGCTGATCCCAATGCTTCATTTTCATTATCAACATGGATATTAAATTTCACCAACAATTAAGATTTTATCTGCAGCCAGCACTAACTCAGATAGAAAATCAGCAAATTCTTTGATAAAGTCTGTATGGTGCCCTGGTGGCCTGTATACAGTCACATATGTCAAGGTCACATATGTAAATACAGACAAGTAAAAGCAATATCATCAAGAATACTTATATTTATTAAGGATATGATGCAAAATATAAACTATCTGATGCACAATATAAGATAATAAAGAAGATGCCATCTATGCTGTAACTAAGTGCTCTGTTCATATGAAACACAACAGAAATGTTTCCACAACAGAAAGAATACAGAATACAAATTAGATTTTTTTCCTCAAGCAAATATAATAAGAACAGATGCAATGAATTATGTTAACAATAAACAATGCTAAAATATTGTAGGATTCAAAATTACTGCAAAGTTTAATCCTGTGAAGTATTGCTGACAGTCTGTTGGCAGCATTTGGCATATCTAATGAAAGACTAAATGTGCATTCAAACTGTTCATTC
Organism: Sinocyclocheilus anophthalmus; assembly: GCA_018155175.1. Lineage (NCBI taxonomy): Eukaryota > Metazoa > Chordata > Actinopteri > Cypriniformes > Cyprinidae > Sinocyclocheilus > Sinocyclocheilus anophthalmus. The sequence goes on along the minus strand of JADLZN010009623.1, from coordinate 231,313 downwards.
AGTTAAAACTAATAGGTTTGAGCAAAATGTTCTATTCTAATGAAAGAAGAGGACTTGCTCCATGTGGTCATCATACATTCTGCTTCCACATGGTGTTAGTGTCATGAAACAGAAACACAAGATCCAATTGCGAGTGAAATAAGGCAGTCTTTATTAGACAACTCCAACTACAGCAGAAGACTGTAGTAGTAGAAAGTGCAGATAATCCGGCAGTGGAACCATAAACCGTGACAGTTATGGTGCTTTTCCACTGCATGGTACGGCACAGTACGGCTCGGTACGGTTTACTTTTGGGGGGTTTTCCACTGGGTACAGTACCTGGTACCTGGTACTTTTTTTAGTACCACCTCGGTTGGGGTTCCAAAGTGAACCGTACCGTTATCCTACCTGTCCGATCGCTATTCGTTGTCTGTTGAGGAAGTACAGACATTCCTCTCATTGATAGCAGAGGAGCGGATCCAGCGAGAGCTTGATGGGGCGACGCGGAATGACAAAGTTTTTCAGGAGTTGCGGCAATAGAGGCGGCGCAGCTATAACGACATGTGAATAATCCCACCCACTCTAAAGCGGTACTGAACTGCAGTGGAAACGCAAACCAAGCCGAGTTGTGCCGTGTCGTACCGTACTGAGCCGTGCCGAGCCGAGTCGTACCACGCAGTGGAAAAGCGCCATTAGTGCATGTCCATATCACTTCACTAATGATTTCAGTTATTTCAAATGTCCTTACAGGAAAATAACCAAAACCTACGACAATGAACGATCAAATAAATATTTTAAACAATAGAATAAAAGTTACAAATGATATGAATGTTTTTCAAAATTACATTTTATTATGTACGGAAACCACTCTCTTTCCCCCGCACTCGCTCCCATACAGACACAAACAAACAGTACTATGGACACACACCCGCAAAGAAACGTCTTATTTGCGCTGTTCTGACGATTTTATCAGTAAAATTGTTTAGCAACTTAAAAAGATACGTGGGATTTCTCACAAGAGGGGTAATAACGGCGCTGTTCTTCAAGTATCTGAACATAGAGTTTCGCTATTAGCAGAGACGCTGCTGCCGAGCACTGTTGAGAGATGCACAGACTGTAATCTCATTACTTTGTTTTTTAACTTAACTGTAACGAATTACAGGTACCCATAACATATAGATTATATATATCTATATATCTTAAGGAAGATGTACTGGTTCTCCCTGCCTTAGGGGGGAGCTGTATGTTGTAAGTGTGGGGAGTGGGGTGTGAGCCCTTCTTTACACGGGTGGAGCTGTTGTTCATCCACAGTTTCTATTTCCTTGTGAAAAGTGCTGTTTCTCTTGTGAGAGTGGCTGAGTTGGAAATGGAGCCTAATAAAAGAAATCTGCTCTTCTTGACTCAACCCCGTTCTTGGTGTCCTCCTCATTCACCCCTCACTTCAACACAATGCAGAGACATTTGGGGGAGCACACCGATGAAGAGGGTTACATCTTTGGTGCCATGACCCGGATTGTTGGTTTCTACGTCAACGGAAGTAAGCTTTTGGACAAATAAATAGTGAGTAGAGTGGGGGGAAGAGAGAGAGAGAAAGAGAGAGAAGGAAAAGCAAAATAAAAAAAGAGAGAAAAGCAAAAAAGCAACAAAAAAAAAACTATTCTCCCTCCATTATTTTTCTTAAAGTGGCAGTTTTAAATGAATTGTTGGACTGAACTCAACTGAAGTTTGCTTAAAGAGTATTTTTTCCTTCCCGTTTCTGAACTTTTGGTAGAGTGTTAACTCTTTCCCTGCCGCCATTGACGAGTTATCTCGTCTTTTACAAAAAAAAAAAAAAAAACCTTCGCCGCCAGCCGATTTTTTATCGGCTTTTCCGTGTTTCCACTGTTATACACTCGGGGGCACTATTACGCATCTTCTGAACGAGTACAAAACCTCCCAAGCAAAAACACACATGAACAGGATGGAGAAACGAGCGGTCTCTTATGTAAACAGATGCATATGAAAAATAATGCGATCATCAGCAATAGACAGCCGCTAATCTCGCTTACACTAATACTCTATTCACACACATTACCATTGTTTTACTCACTGTTACTTGCTTTAATGGCGGATATGTGTCTACCTTTGAGTGCAGGTGAGTACACGTTCGAGCTGCATTCGGTGCAGGTCGAGCTGGAGGCCGTGGAGCATAACCGGACCTGACAATGGCAAAGCAGATCCAGCTGAGAGAGCGGAGAGCCATGCTGGAATCATCCCAGGTTGACGCTCACAAGTCTGAGGTAAGTATTCAGCACGCTGCTAACTCTCCCACCACTTCTACTCCGTGTGTTTCTCTGCACAGGCCCCGTGCATCCAGGACGTGATCTTCCCAGATGTCCTTCATTCCGGTGCCGGGACACCACGGACCCTGGTTGCAGCCGCAGTGGAAGACGCGAGCCAGGCCCAGGGCGACGACCTCTCCCCTTCCGGTTTTCGAGATCTCCACCCGGAACCGCTTCGGTCCCCTCCGCGAGACGGAACGCGACGATGTGATCATCAGAGACTCCATCGTATGGCACATCCATGCTACGTTAGCTGAAGGTAAAATGCACACTCACTATTTCCCTGGTGCTCGTGTTCTCAATGCTTCTGCGCAGATACCCGCGATCCTGAAGGGTGACGAGAGGCCCCGGAGCGGTCGTGCTTCACGCGTGGGCTAACGACACCAAGCTGCGGCAGACGTCGACACTGAAGAGGGACTTCAGGAGCCTGATCGAGAGGGTACGCAGCACATCACCTGTGACGACGATCATCGTGTCAGGACCGCATCTCACGTATTGACGAGGACATGAGAAGTTCAGTAGGCTTTTTGCTTTAAATGAATGGTTATTGTGATGGTGTAAAGAACAGAAACTGCTCTTTGTTAATAATTGGAATCTTTTCTGGGAGCTTCCTAGGCTTTTTCGCGCTGATGGCCTGCACCCTAGCAGAGTGGGAGCGGAGCTCATGTCAGACAACATCTCCATGTTTGACTAGTAAGTCAAATCTCAAATAACGGCCCTGATGACTTTTGTTCTACCCGCTTACATGATAGAAGTACTTGCGCTGTACAAACTATAAAGACTGTGTCTGTTTCCCGAATAGTGAGGTCAAAATATAAATTTAATGCAGGATCTAAAAAAAATAATAATTCTGATCGTGATTAAACCAGAAAAAAATAAAATAAATGAACAAAAACAAAAACAATTTTTAAAGTTTGGGCTCCTAAACATTAAATCACTCGCACCCAAAGCAGTTATTGTAAATGAAATGATCACAGATAATCTGCACTTGTTAAAATGATCACAGAAACTGCACTTGTTAAAATTACAAATGACATACTTCTTGCGTCAGACCAAGGCTGTGTCTTATTGCTATTTTTACTTGATCTTAGTGCTGCGTTCTACACCATAGATCATGACATACTCATATATTGATTACAAAACTATACAGGTATTTAAGGGTAGGCTTTAAGATGGTTTAGATTCTACCTGTCCGCTACCACCTTGTTCATTTAAATGGGGAGTCATCTCAATTATCACCAGTAGTATGGAGTGCCACAAGGATCTGTCTAGGTCCTCTGCTATTTTCAATATAAATGCTGCCCCTTGGTAATATTATTAGAAAATACGGTTCGCTATCCAGTGTTTTTTATGGGCCGACTGTAGAGTTCCTGCCGTCTAGTTGCAAATTGTAAGATTCAGAGATTCTGTGTACTGTCTTTTGGTCCAATAAGTATCTCTTTTTTATCCGAATTTAATAGGAGAAAATTATTTTTTACATTTTTAACACACTCTGTTAGCTCTGTTAGATCATTTAGAAGTTTCATCTGGTCTTGTTTAGATATATAGTTGAGTATCATCAGCATAGCAGTGGAAACTAATCCCGTATTTTCTAATACTATTACCAAGGGGCAACATGTATATCGAAAATAGCAGAGGACCTAGAACAGATCAATGTGGCACTCCATATTTTACTGGTGAAAATTGAGATTACTCCCCATTTAAATGAACAAAATGGTAGCAATCGGACAGGTAGGATCTAAACCATCCTAAAGCCTTCCCTCAATACCTGTATAGGTTTTGTATGTCATGATCTATAGTATCGAATGCAGCACTACGATCAAGTAAAACTAGCAATGAGATAAAGCCTTGGTCTGACACAAGAAGCAAGTAATTTTAACAAGTGCAGTTTCTGTGCTATGGTGGGGCCTGAAACCTGACTGAAATTCTTCAAAAATATCATTTTTTTGCAGGAAGGAGCACAATTGAGCAGACACAACTTTTTCAAAAATTTTAAACATAACAGGAAGATTTGAAATAGGTCTGTATTTTCCAGTTCACTAGGATCTAGTTGTGGTTTCTTAATAAGAGGCTTAATAACCGCCAGCTTGAATGGTTTTGGGACGTGACCTAAAGACAACGACGAGTTAATAATGTTGAGAAGCGGTTCTTCTGCTACTGGTAGCAACTCTTGCAGTAATTTAGTGGGTACAAGATCTGATAGGCATGTTGTTGGTTTAGATGCAGTAAGTTTGATAAGTTTATTTAGCTCTTCCTGTACTATAATTGTAAAGCACTGCTGTTTATCTTTTGGTGCGATGAATGAATCTAAAGTATTATACGCTGTAGAATCTGCATTTGTTATTGTATTTCTGATTTTATCTATTTTATCAGTGAAGAAATTCCTAAAGTCATTACTATTAAACTGTGAGAGAATATTTAGTTCGGGTGATGTCTGATTATTTGTTAATCTAGCCACTGTGCTAAATAAAAACCTTGGTTTGTTTTGGTTATTTTCTATGAGTTTGCGAATATGCTCAGCCATGGCAGTTTTTAGAGCCTGTCTATAGCTGGACATACGGTTTTTCCACGCAATTCTAACAACTTCCAAGTTAGTTTTTCTCCATTAGCGCTCAAGACAAGGGACAACAGCTTCTATGTAGTTTAGCGAAGAGTGGCCCATGTTGCTATCATTGTGTCTGTGCATGTGTATTTATGGGTAAACAAGCAGTTTGAGATAAATCAGGCAGTTATTTGTGAATCTGTCTTTGTGGCTGGAACCAATAGTTTCTTTCCTGCCCGGTATATAATAATGGCATGCATGATACAAGGAAATGGTCATTAACATCATCGCTTTGAGGTACGATATCTATATCAGTAAGATCAATTCCATGTGATATAATTAAATCTAGTGTATGATTAAAACGATGAGTGGGTTTTGCTTGACTCCAAAAGAGTTTATTAGTTCAGTAAACGCAAGTCCTAATGCATCAGTTGTATTATCAATGTGAATGTTAAAATCTCTGACAATTAGCGCTTTATCAACAGTAACCCATAGGTCTGAGAGAAAATCTGCAAATTCTTTTAGGAAATCTTTACATGGCCCTGGTGGTCTAAACACAGTAGCCAGAGCAAGAGATACGATACATTCCTTTTGCATTTTTGACAGTGTAACATTAAGCATTAGTATTTCGAATGAGTTAAATCTGTATCCTGTCTTCTGAGTAACATTTGAGAATATCACTATATATTGTTGCAACACCGCCGCCACGATCAGTCTGATGGGGCTCATGCTTATAATAGTAGCTTTGTGGAGTAGACTCATTTAGACCAATAATATACTTTGGTTTTAGCCAGGTTTCAGTCAAGCCGAGTACATCAAAACGATTATCTGTGATCATTTCATTTACATAACTGCTTTGGGTGAGAGTGATCTAATTTTTAGGAGCCCAAACTTTAAAAATAGTTTTTGTTCATTTATTTTATTTTTTTCTGGTTTAATCACGATCAGAATTTTTTTTCTAGGTCCTGTATTAGATTTATATTTTGACCTCACTATTTGGGGAAAAGACACAGTCTTTATAGATTGTACAGTGCAAGTACTTATATCATTTAAGCGGGTATAACAAAAGACATCAGGGCAGTTATTTGAGATTTAAATTACTAGTCATATGGTGCGTAGCGTCCTGAGATGTTTCCGACAGGAGTTCCGCTCCGACTCTGCTGGGGTGGAGGCCATCAGCGTGAAAAAGCCTAGGACGCTCCCAGAAAAGATTCCAATTATTGACAAAGAGCAGTTTCTGTTCTTTATACCATGACAATAACTACTGAACTCTACTGAACCTTTCGTGTCCTCGTCGATACGTGGGAAGCTGTCCTGACACGATGATCGTCGTCGCGGGTGATGTGCTGCGCACCGGGTGGCCTGTTCTCGCGATCAGGCTCCTGAAGTCCCTCTTCAGTGTCTCCGTCTGCCGCAGTTTGGTGTCGTTAACCCCGGCGTGAAGCACGACTGCTCCGGGGCTCTCGTCGCCCTTTAGGATCGTGGGTATCTGCGCAGAAACATTGAGAACTCGAGCACCAGGGAAACAGTGAGTGTGGATTTTACCTTCATCTAACGTAGCACGGACGTGCCGGACGGTGGAGTCTCCGATGATCACAGCATCGTGTTTCGTCTCGCGGAGGGGAGCAAAGCGGTTCCGGGTGGAGATCTCGAAAACCGGAGTCGGCGGAGGGGGAGAGGTCGTCACCCAGGGCCTGGCTCGCGTCTTCCGTTGCGGGTGCACCCAGGGTCCATGGTGTCCCAGGGTCCGTGAAGGACATCTGGGAAGATCGCGTCCTGGATGCACTGGGTCTGTGCAAAGAAACACATGGAATAGAGGTGGTGGGAGAGTTAGCAGCGTGCTGTATACTTACCCAGGACTTGTGAGCGTCAGCCCTGATGTTTCACAGCCGCGCTCTCCTCTCTCAGCTGGGTCTGCCTCTCCACCAGGTCGCGATCTGCTTCTCCATGGCCTCCAACTCGCGCTGCATTTGGTGTGCAGCTGTTCCTCACCTGCACTCAAAATGTGTGAATAGAGTATTAGCAATGCAAGCAAGATTAGCTGCAACCCCGCTGGCGATGCTAACGGGCTATATGCTAATAGCGGATTCAGGAAATCAAAATAGAACTAGTGATAACAAGGCGCTCTGATTGTTTTTGTTGTAGAATACGATAGGGGATATATTCACACGTTATAGAAACGAAAATGATGGTGTATAAAATTGATTTTAAGATAAAATATGTACTCATCTCCACATGGCCTGCATTTTCCTGTTGCAACTGCAATGACAGATCAGGCCCTTCCATCCTCCTGCTATGGTGTACCGAATGCCATGTACTCAACACCTCCTAACTCATTTCTGCCCCCAGAACCTCCTGTCTTGTCTGGAACCAGTTTTTCTAACAAAACAGACCCCGTGCAAGTGCAACAAACTTCCATTGATCGACAGCGCACCTTACATTCAAACAGTGTCAACCTCCTGAGCTCCTATTTATGCTCCTATGACAGTGCCAGCGTATCCTGGTTCACACATGTATGCACAACAACCAATCCCCATGCAACAACCTCAGATTATACATCCGTGTGTGGCTGATCAGCAAGACACAAACAACCATGCCTCTGCAATGAACATGCCACAACCCAGTTTTACACAGACACACCAAGTACGAAATGTGCAAGTATTCAGCTGTGGTCCTGATTGCAGGATACTTATTGAAGACTGGATACAGGATATGCGTTATCTCCTTGATGCTGGAGGGATGCCTGGAAATCTGGGTTTTTCTACAGTAGTGAGACATTTGAGTGGTGAAGCCAGGAGGCAGGTTCTGAATCTCCCGCCTAGTGAGCAGACTACGGGCAGAGCTTTTGAATAATTGCGAGCTGAGTATAGTGATATGCAGACATCTCTGGACCCATTAGCAGATTTTGCGAATCAGCATGTTCATACGCCATCGCTCTGGAGGCCACTTTACGTTCAGTGGAAGAGGCACAGTATGAAGGCCAACCTTTTCCAGACCGAGATAGCAAACTGGCTCATCAGTTCATGAGAGGATTGAGTGATGAGGAGGTTTATCACAGGCTAGCGCCAATGATGCCTAGGCTTCTAAGTTTCCGTGAACTTCAAGTGTAACTATGTAACCTTGCTCGGGAGACAATGAAGTTTCAGACACAGCTGAAGGCTAAAAAGACGTATGCCCAGGCTCAGTTTACGACTGCCAGTGGTAACCAGAGTGGAGAAAACTCAAGAACAGAGAAAGCGAACAGACAGAACTTGGATCTGACTGAGCTCACAGCCCTAGTAAAGAAACTGGTGAGCAGCCAAGAGGATAAGATCAACAGGTTAACCCAGTTGGAGGATAGAGTTGGAGCATCACAACAGACTGTGCTTCCTCTACCTTAACACAGTGTGATTGTACTGTGTTCCCGTAGCATTTTAAGCAGACGCAGTACGAGTGTAATATCGACAGGGAACGTACTCGGTTACTAACGTAACCTCAGTTCCCTGAGATACGAGAACGAGTACTGCGTTGCTAGCCATGCTATGTAGCCGCACGACTCAGTCGTCGCTTCAGTCTAAGTAACCTGAGAATCCTGTGGCAAACACCCGCTTATATAGCCAGATGGCACTGCCCATTCTGGCGGGCTCTGGCCGGCTTTGTCGCCATAGACTCGTGCAGCTCTGCTGCCGAGCCATTGGTTCGTTTTTTATATACTGCACGAACCAACGGCCGTGCAGTTTCACTGCGTGATTGAAAAAGGCTTCAGTTCAGGATAAAAAAGACTTTTTCCTATAGTGTCTTAAGAGGCAGACGCAGTACTCGTTCCCGTATCTCAGGGAACCAAGGTTACGTCAGTAACCGAGTACGTTATTCACTCCCCCCACCGACAATAACTATTTGTTATTAGGTAAGAAATTATTGTATTTTTGTTGAAAGGAAACTATTTTGTGGCATATTATTCAAGCAGATAACATCAGAACTTATACTTGTTAGCAATGTTAATAACATAACATCGATAGTGACCTGAGTGTTAAGATATGTGTTATGATCCTGATGCATTTTTCTGTGTATCATATCCTTTGCTTTTAAACTGTAGATTTTCACAAGGACTCAGGTTGAGGCAAGTGGACCTGTTACAGGAAGGCATCACTGGAAGCTCTATCACACTGACTAAACTTGCTTATTGTCTGCGTGGAGTCTGCAAATCTGCAATTAAAAGAATGAAGAGAAGAGGTGACCTGAAAATTGGAAAAAGACACGAAATAGTTTTCATTGATGAGAGCAAGTTTGGCCACAAAATAAAGATAATATATTTTCAATTACAACTGGTCATACTTTATAATAAAGATGAATGATAAAATAAATTCTTCAATTCTGTCATTTTTAGTACAACCGAGGAAGACGGAGCAACAGGGCATCATGGGTGTTTGGAATGCTTGGGGTCAAAGAGGAGTGCAGAAGACCCATTCTGAGAAGTTGTCAATCAGCGTTCAGCTCAACACCTCATGCCAATTCTCCAGAAGCATGTTAGACAAGGAAGCACTGTTGTCAGATGGGTGGAGAGCCTATAACTGTCTCAGAGATGCTGGATATAACCATATAACTGTGAACCATAAAGAAGTATTTGTTGATCCTCAGACAAGTGCTCACACACAAAACACTGCGAGATTCTGGGGAGTCTGCAAGGCAACAGTGTGGAGATTTAGGGGGAATGGCACAGAAAGCAGGCTCAAAGACCACTTAAAAGTAATCAAGTGGACCTACTGGCGTGGTGACAAACATAAAAATGCCCCCTGGGTATGATTTTGCATGACATTAGAAGGAAATATCCTGTGTGAAAAAATGCAGATGCTTGGTTTATTCTTTGACCATCATCATTTGTGTTAAAAGCAAATTTGTCAATGAACTGTTTGACTGTGATTATTGAAGATGTGTCTCATCTGTAGTTTGTTCTCTTGTTGAACCATAAAACAATAAACAGAATTCTTCACTGCAATATTTAATATCTCTTTTCTTATTGGAAAACAGCAAATGCTTACTTTAGAATAGGGAACATAATCTGAATTAGGGATGTAACAGTATGAAAATTTCTTATCACGATTATAGTGAACAAAATGATCACTGTTATCAGTATTATCACGGTATTGTTAAAATGTGCTGGAAATGTTCAAAAAGTACTGACACACAAATCATTTCACCAAGTTTTACATTTAAAATCAACAAACAACAAATAAAATGAGTTTTTGTTTGCATAACTAAAACAATAACATTGCCAATGATGTCCGGATTTTAAATGACAACATGACTGACAACAGTTTATCTAATAGCATGTTCAAATATCTAATGTAAATGTTTAAATAAAGCTTTGAAAAAGTTTCATAAATGGTAAACCTCACATTTCAGCTTTTAAATAAAGAAAAGGGTCAAGTCAAAAGGATAACTGATTAATAAATGATTATATGTATTTATCTGCTCCATAAATAATACTAGATATCTTATTGTTTAAATGTGTAGAATCCACATAAGCTTGTTTTTCATCAACCGGTCAAAATTTACAGCAGGGCATGCTAATTCGGTCCGTTTTTTGATCTACACACCTTTCACTTTTTAAGACTAAAACAAAAGATGGCTTCATTGTTATTCTTAATTAAAAAGCATAACAACAGTAAAACAGTAAGATACAATGACAAACTAGCTTATAAAACGTTTATTAACAAAAAACGAATAAGATGAGGCATGGCACACAACACATGCTGTATTATTCGCTCATTCGTTTTTTGATTTAATATTGACAGTAGAAAAATTAGAAAACGGCTCCTTTTTTGTTTTTTCGTTTAGGGGTAGAAAAATGAACTGCTTGAATATTCGATTTCTACACGTGGGCGGGAATTAAACGCCCCTTTCTGCTGATTGGTCAGCCGAAGATCAAACCGTGTCGTCATCAGTTCATCCGCAGTATCACGCACGTCTCTGTCTCCTTGAGCATCTTTCTGGCGCATGCCACAAACATGAACCACAGTGAATACTTGTCTTTTAAAAGGCTTCATTTAGATTAATTGAGCGTTAAATACATCATATAAGTCACTTTGGAATAAATTACAGTAGTGTTACTGGGCTGAGAGACCGTGAGACTTGCTGATCCATGTGCAAGCTTTTTATTGGAGAAGACAGAGACGTGGTCATAACAGGCAGTCATAACAGTCAGGGTCAACAAGACAACAGTATATGCGGCGCACAACCACAAGACTAGCCCTAGGGCTAGCGCAGGTCGACGATCGGCAGACGGATCAAAAAAGGGGCAGGACTATGGAGCAATCCAGGAACCAGGCGATATCAAACCGAGAAAACAGACAAGGCGAGGCAAAACTAGGCTAAGGCTAAGGCTAAGGCAGGGAAACTAATGAGGGCTCTGTAGAGTAGCTATCGCTAAGAGAGTGATAAGCGCATGCAATACTCGGCAGAGGGAAGGGATCAAAGTGAGTGTTAAATAGTGAGTGAGTGATTATTAAACAGCGTGTGTGCAATCATGTTAACAGCTGTGTCACTCCGTGCTGAGGTGCACTCGTGCCTGAATATGGTGATATGTAGTCCGGGTGATGGAGGAACAGGGGACTGAGGCAGAGCCGGTGGAGCTGCGGACCACCACAGCAGAGCAGACGGGACCCGAAGATCCCCACGGCGGAGCAGAAGACCACCGGAGCCAGACAGTAGACCACCACGGCGGGGCAGAGAACCACCACGGCGGAGCAGAGGACCACCACGGCGGAGCAGAGGACCACCAGAGCCAGACAGTAGACCACCACTGCGGGGCAGAGAACCACCACGGCGGAACAGAGGACCACCACGGCGGAGCAGAAAACCAACACGGCAGAGCAGCGGACCACCACAGCGGAGCAGAGGACCACCAAAGCCAGACAGACCACCACGGCGGTAGCGAGGAGCATAAAACCCCCCGTTGAACCACACCGATCAGGAGACCATGGCGGAGACTGTAACAACGAGAGAGCAGAGACAGACAACACAGACAGAACATTGGGGTTGATAGACAAGACTGAGCATTCAGGGGCAACCTCCCTGGCAGACACAAAGCCACAAAGAATCACGACGCCTCCATATCAGGACAGGACAGGATGATGATTCCCTGCTCCTCCATACCGTGCAGGACAGCAGGGAGCTCGCAACGGCCTCTATAGCTGTGACCTGACGATCCGGGAGCTCGCAACGGCCTCTATAGCTGTGGCATTACTAACAGGAGTTCGCAAACATCGCCTTGCCGTGACAGGATAGACCTAGAGTTCATAGTCGGCCATCCCCTTGGCCGGAACAAGGACAGCAGAGATTTCATAGACGGCCTCCTCCTTGCCGGACCATAACATGCGGGAGGTCATAGAACGGCCTCCTGGCCAGAACAGAATAGGCAGAGAAAGTTCATAGGCAGCCTCCTTGGCCGGAACGTGACGAGCAGAGAGTTCATAGACGGCCTCCTTGGCCGGAACAGAACAGGCAGAGAGTTCATAGGCGGCCTCCTTGGCCGGAACAGAACAGGCAGAGAGTTCATAGACGGCCTCCTTGGCCGGGACAGAACAGACAGAAAGTTAATTGACGGCCTCCTTGGCCGGAACAGAACAAACAGAGAGTTCATAGGCGGCCTCCTTAGCCGTGACAGGACAAGCAAGGAGTTCATTACGGCTCCTTGGCCGGAACAGAACAGGCAGGGAGTTCGTAGACGGCCTCCTTGGCCGGAACGGGCCAGGCAGGAAGTTCATAGACGGCCTCCTTTGCCGGAACAGGACTGGCAGAAAGTGCGTTGCTGGGCGCCATCACCACGCAAGGAACTGAGGCAAGTGCCGCTATCTTGGGAGGTTCTGCAGCCTGCGCCGCCATCTCTGAAGAGACTTCAGTGGACACCATGGTCTCTGGGAGCACGGCAGTTGACACCGCTTCCTCGGGAGGTTCTGCAGCGTAAGCCGCCACCTCTGGAGATGTTGTAGCCAGTGCCGCTGCCTCTAGCAAATCGGCGGTGGAGTACGCGGCCCAGATACACCATAAAGCAACCCCCATATGGGAAGTGCTGCAGACAAGGGAATGAGTTCATGAACAGAAGGGTTAATGTGAGTGGGTTTGGGGATACCAGCTGAACGTGCAGACACCAGCGGTGCATCCCTCAAACTGGATACCAGACTGGGATACCGAAGGACTGACCCCGACGATCTGGGTGCAACAGACAGGACATGAAAAGACTCCTGACGATCAGCTGTGACGTGACGTGACTCTGGATGAATAGCTGAGACGTGGTGAGACTCTAGAAGGTCAGCTGTGACGTGACTGGACTCTAGAAGGTCAGCTGGGACGTGACGTGACACTGGACGAACAGCTTAGACGTGACGAGGCTCTGGATGAACATCTGAGATGTGACGAGGCCCTGGCAGATCAGCTGAGACTTGACTTAACTCNAACTGTGACTTGACTAGACTCGTGCAAAGGAACTGTGAATTGGTTTGACTCGTGATGATCAACTGTGACTAGACTCGACTCATGAATATCAGCTGTGACTAGACTTGACTCATGATCATGAACTGTGACTTGACTTGACTCATGATGATCAACTGTGACTTGACTAGACTCATGACTATCAGCTGTGACTTGACTAGACTCATGAATATCAGCTGTGACTTGACTAGACTCATGATCATAAACTGTGACTTGATTTGCCCCATGACGATCAACTGTGATTTGACTAGAATCATAACTATCAGCTGTGACTTGACTAGAATCATAACTATCAGCTGTGACTTGACTAGAATCATAACTATCAGCTGTGACTTGACTAGAATCATAACGATCAGCTGTGACTTGACTCGACTCCTGAAGATCAGCTGTGACTTGACTCTCGTGAAGATCAGCTGTGACTAGACCTGGCTCATGATAATGAATTGTGACTTGACTAGCCCCATGAATATCAGTTGTGACTAGACTGGACTCAGAACGATCAACTGTGACTAGACTCAGGAAGAACAACTGTGGCTTGACTAGACTCAGGAAGAACAACTGTGGCTTGACTAGACTCAGGAAGAACAACTGTGGCTTGACTAGACTCAGGAAGAACAACTGTGGCTTGACTAGACTCAGGAAGAACAACTGTGGCTTGACTAGATGCGGTTGTGTCCGCCATCTTGTGATCAGGCTCCGCAACTGCCGCCATTTTGTGAGCTTGCTCTGGTTCAGCCATCACCTCAGTCACAGACATGGTGTCGCTTCCTTCCTCCGCGACACCCACCGTGAACGCTGAACCAGTAGTCAGCAAGGCATAGTCAATAAAGTCCTTTAAGCTCCAGTTGCATTCACTCCTTGGCATACGAGATTTCGTGGGTTCATTAAGTCCAAACCGAAACAAGTCCTTAAATAAAATCTCATCATAAAGTGGTACCTGATAAGATAGTTCACAGAACCGGTGAACATACTCCTCAATAGAAAGACCTCCTTGCCGAAGATGTAGTAGCTCGGTGACTGGGTCCATACCAGGCCAGAGTCCACTGAAAAAGCCGCTGGATCCTTGTGTGGCCGAGTATTCTGTTACGGGGCTGACGAGACGTGAGACTTGCGGATCCATTCGCAGAGCTTTATTAGACAAAGGCAGAGACGTGGTCATACAGCAGGCATGGGTCAGATGAGAGCAAACAGGTATATGGTGGGGCCTAATGGTTAGAGAGTCTGACTCATAACCCAAAGGTTGTGGGTTCGAGTCTCGTACCGGCAGGGATTGTAGGTGGGGGGAGTGAATATACAGCTCTCTCTCCCACCTTCAATACCACGACAAGGTGCCCTTGAGCCAAGGCACCGAACCCCCAACTGCTCCCCGGCGCCGCAGCAAAAAAAAATGGCTGCCCACTACTCCGGGTGTGTGTTCACGGTTTGTGTGTTCACTGCTGTGTGTGTGCACTTTTGGATGGGTTAAATGCAGAGCACTCTTTCCCATACTTGGCCACATGTCACTTCACTTCACTTCACTTCACTTCACTTCACTTCACTTCACTTCAAAACACAAGAATAGTCCTAGGGCTAGCACAGGTCGACGATCGGCAGACAGAATCAAAAGGGGCAAGACAAAAGGGGTGAATCCAGGGAACCAGGCGAAGATCAGAAACCGGGAAGGCTAAGGCTAAGGCTAAGGCAAATGACAAGGACTAGGGCTAAGGCTAAGGCTAATGGCTAAGGCTAAGGCAACAAACGAGGGCTCTGTAGTGTCGCTATCGCTAGGGGAGTGATAATTGCGGAACAATACTCGGCAGAGGGAAGGATAAGAGTGAGTGTTATATAGTGAAGGAGTGATATGAAACAGCTGGGTGCAATCAGTGTAAACAGCTGTGTGCAATCAGTGCAATGCATGATGGGAAATGTAGTCCGGGGTGCTATGCAACAGTTTGTGTGGTGCGAGAGTCAATGAAATGGAAAGTTCATGGACCGGATTCGTGACAGTATTTTTGAAGCTTGAAAATACTGATTATCTAAACTTTCAATGGATTAACAAAAAATTACGAGAGAAAATTAAAAAATATCTTAATTTGTGTTCTAAGACAGACAAAAGCCTTATATGTTTTTGGAATGACTGAGGGCAATCTCCAAATCAGACAACTCCAAATTTGTTTTCTCAAGTTCTGCAATGAAAAACACAGACCTCAATGGTTTACATAAAATATGAACACATAATCATACTGTTGTTGTATCAAAATGTGAAGTAAACAGGCAGGAGATAATGGAAACATTTATTTTCTAAAAATAACTTGCATCAATCTCAAAATAATGATGCTCTCCTATGTCTCTGGCTTTCAAAATCTACAAAAACAAACATTCTTTTACACTTAGTAAAAAAAAAAAAGATAACATGATGGAATTATGAAGTTTACTTGCCTTAAACCGTCTTTCCCGCTCTTCTGAAGAAGCTGAGAAAATCGCCTTCTCACACAAGCAGGGTTCTGTGTGGTTAACTCGCGGCGCGGGCACAATGAAGACACAAAGCTCAATATGTCTGAAATATTACATGCAAAACATTACTTTTAACAATTATCACTTCATCAGCCTCAAAATAATTAGGCTAGTCTTTATTACATAACGCCGTTTCCTTTAGGAAACTACATTCAATTTAACTGCGAAAAAGAAGATAACGAATTAACATGTAAATATGTTAATAACCCTCTCTTAATGCCTCAAATATGTAAATATTGTAAAATCTTATGTAAATATGACATAAGACACTCGCTGACGTTATATTAAAAGCACCTCTTCCGTTCAGTAAAAGAGGCCGTTAAGACTATTTCTGAGGCGAAATCCGCGTCTGCGTATTTTTCAATATAAGCTCTTTTCGGAATATTTCCGCCTTCCATGAAATCTCAAAATACTACCGGACTCAAAAGATGAATGATGACTTTACAATTTTAATCTTTACTTACCGTAAAACATCTTTCACTCGCACTCGCTTCCATCTGAAGACGCTGAGAAAATGGCGGCTTCTCGCACTGGTGTCGTCCGATGTTAACGTGATGTGCGTGCTCTCTTTCACGTCCGCGTTCCCAACCCAGCGCCGCTGGGTTATAGATAAAGACCAATTTTCAACCCAAATCCGTACCTTACCCAGCATTGTTGTGTGTATTTCGTTCTATTAACAGTGAATCCATTCAATTTTTTTTGTCAAATGTTATTATCAGAGTTTTCTTTAAATTCTTGGTGATGAATAAAAACAACTTTAGAAATGTAATAAATATATGGTTGTCTAATATAATTTTTATAGAATATTCTATTTATTCTATATATTTTAATAGAAATGTTGTAATATAATATTTTTTCACCCATGTAACATTGTATTCTAATGAAGTTTTTTAGACATCAGAAATTTTAGATATTGAAATTTCACAATTCTCTATTTCAATTCTGATACCACAGCAAAAAACTGCTAGCCTAACTAAGGTCCAAACACTATTAAAGGGGTCATATGATGCTATTTCAATTTTTCCTTTGCCATCTTTGAAGTGTTACATGCTCTTGGTGCATAAAGAAGATCTGTGGAGTTGCAAAGACTAAAGTCTCAAAACCAAAGATATATTCTTTATAAAAGTTAAGAGTCAATCACGCTTACTTAAAACGGCTCGTTCTAACACGCTCCACATATCTAGGTCACTATGTGGAATTATTTGCATAATGCTGCCCAAATGTGGATGCAAAGAAAGAAGGCGTGGTTTCAGTAACCGCAGTTAGTGTTGAAGCAGCCGTGTCAGGGAGACGCTGTGTGTTTCTAGGCGAAAGCAAAAGCAGTTTATTTGGCCTTCCGAAAGTAGATGCATTTAGGAATCTTTAAGATTACTTACAACAGAACAGCAATGCATTTTATGGACGAGATTTTTCGTGAACCTAGGAGAGGAGGTAAGTCTGACTTTGCTATGACAATCTGGCGCTACAGTCAGCTACTGTTTTGTTATTAGTTTAAGATTTGCTATTGACTGTTCAAATGCGCATGTGTGTGTGTGTGTGTGTGTTGTGTGTGTGTTTGTGTGTGTGTGAAGCCGAGAGATAGTCACATTGGGTCAGCTGTCCTTAAAACCGTGCTTTTGTACTCGCGAACCTACCAGCTTCCAGCACTGTGTCCTGTCCCCGCGACCTTTCCCCTTTCGGGCTCTGTCTTTTACATTTATTTTGAAAGATGAAGCTCGCAATTATGGTAAGAGGCGTTACATTTCCGACGAGTGCTTGCGGTGTTCGGCCAATCACAATGCACTGGGTCAGCTGGCCAATCAGAGTAGACTGCGCTTGTCGGAAGGAGGGTCTTTGTAGAAAACGAAGCGTTTGAGAGAGGCGGGGCATAGAGGACCTACAATAATGTACAGTATTTGAAAAATAATGTGTTTTTGAACATTAAAGCATGTCAACATATTCTGTTACACCAAATACACAAAATAATGATCTTTACAAAAGCATCATATGACCCCTTTAAAAACATGTAAACAGTCAGTAATAAAAGCAGAAAGAAATATCAAGCAATAATAAGTAGAAAACCATCAGACTCAATTGAGTTTTCATCGCCACAAAATCACTTGAATGCTCGATAAACTTTTGTGATGACAATTGTCAACTTTCCTGAGCATCTTACAGGCTGGCTCTGGGCCATCGGGCAGTCCTGTGTTGAGACAACAAGGATAATAATACAACAAGGAGTTCAATACCATAAGATAGGAGGGTTACTTTAAAATGCAAATATCCTTCTGGAGGAAAATGTTTCTTTTTCAGGTGAACAATCGCTTTAATGGTCATAAAATAGAGATATGGTGTACTATCATTGGCCAGTTTCACCTTGAGAGGCTTTTAGTTTAATTATCAATGTCAGGAACCTTGAAACGCTGGTCAAGGTCAATTTAGAGTGCAATGGTTTGGTCATTGGAGTCTTCGTCTCGGCTGAATTGTAAGGGCTATTTTTGTATTTATACTGACAGATCAAGAGGCACTGATCTGCACACCTGCTTCTTAGAGCAAGGAGAAAGAGGGGAGTTCAGTGGGTACTCATACATCATTATGTCATCAAACAGGGTTGTCCAGTAAGCCTGTGAGATTGAGCTTGCTGTGTTGTCATGTCCAGAGCTGTGCCAGAAATCTCTGTGGTTCCTACTGACCCTTTGACCTGAACTGTATTTTCTCTCTCTCTCTTTTTTTTTTTTTGTGGCCTCTACAATATAATGTTATACTCACTTCTGACTTTTTTCTAAGAGGGCTTTTATGTTCGTTTTTAACTGTATCTGCTTGTGTCTGAATGAATCCCGATCCACAACTTCTCCCTGAACCCCAGAGTGTTGATATACAGTAGTTTCTAAAGAGCTCCCTTGGGGGATATTTTGTGTCTGGCTAACAGATGTTAAATACTTGGAATTACTTCTGTCATATCAGAGTGAGCAAAGTGCTGTCAGCGGAAGATGGGGAGCATTTGGAAAGTGTGATGATTGTAGAGACCTAGAGCTCACACCAGCCTCCCACAAGTCATTTGCAGCAGGTGAGATGACTGTAGCAGGGCAGCACGCTGACAGATGGGTTGCTGAACCCCTGGAGAACAGGTGGGACTGTTTAATTGGGACTCTCCAGCTCACAGGCTACAAAACACCCAACTTTCATAGACCCTGGCGCTGCAGCTGTGGTCCAGAGATGCTAGGGAGCTTGCCAGTGGTCTGGTGCAAGAGCAAAGACGAGAACTGTAATTGTGGTTTCTTGAGGCTCAAGTATGTAGGTGTCATTTAAAAAAAAAGAAGCTTTCAGTCCTCATTATCCATCCTCATTTTTGTTTTCTGGTACCAGTAAGCAGTTGTTTTTTATGTGTGTAAAATTCAGCAGGGCAATGATGCAATCTTATGACAATGCTTACCCAAAAAAACTATTGTGCAAGGGTTCACACCTTTTCCCTTTGTGTACAGCTCGCTGCGGCTCAACAATGTGTTAAAGGTGCTGAATACACATACACAGTTTATCTCATGTCTCATTTATGTCCACACTCAAGCAAGCTGAAGGTCTCCTCTGTATGGTTTGCGTTAATTGCAAAAAAACATTAAGTGAAATCTGCAGGTGTATACAGTAATTTTTCTTCACATTCTTCTCAGTGTGGTGGCTGACTTGGTAGCACAATAATTTATTTGACATACATTACATTCATGTTTTATGTTTGGGTCAGTACGATTTTTTAATGCTTAAAAAAAGTCTCTAATGCTCACCAAGGCTACATTAATTTGATCAAAAATACAGTAAGAACATTAATATTGTATGAAATAACTACGAACTGCTATGATTTACTTGCAACTACTGTGTTTAGCCTCTGTATGGCACTTACAGTATTGAAGTGGTCTGACTCTGTAATGGTTTACTTCCATCAATAAAGCTTTTAATATCGAGCAATAAAGGCTGCTCAGCAACTTTTTTTGCTGTTTATATTTACTATTTGCCTTTGTCCTTGACTAACTGAAAGTTCTAAGGAAAAGAAATAGGCTAGTAGCCTATTTTATTGAGTCTCCAAGTGAATGCGGTTTAGAGTTTTAGATTCTTTAGATTTACTGTAAATTTACTACAGCCATAGTTTTGTGTATTTTTTTCACCTGTGGCCAGTAATAATATATAAAATTTAATAATATTAAACTACAACAATTATTATGATTTTTAATTGTGTGATACTCCTAGTGCTTCAGGTCACATGGACCGGATCTGCTAACAGATTCTTAAATGAATCAGTGTATTCATTCTGAGCCGTCAAAACTTAGTTTTTAATGGTTAAATTACATTTTATTTATCAAAAAGTATGTCTAATTACTTAAAATCATGAAACTTAAAAATTTTCACATCAATTTATTAAAAGTTTAACAAAAAATAAGTTTAGGGCCCTATGAAATGTTTTATTTTTCCAACCTTATTATGTTTTATTTTTACCAAATTCTGTGTTTTAGCATGTCTTATTATTTGAAAGCATAAAAACAAGTTTTGTTTATTCTTACAATAGCCTTATGATTTTTTACTCAGAAATTCTGTTTTGTGTGTTTGCATTTTTTTTTTTAAACATTCCATTTATCTATCTTTTACGTAATGAAAATTGAAAATATAATATTTTTTGGAACTATATTAAACCTTGAAGAAATATTCCTTAAAATAAGGTTTTAATAATTTTAGTATTAGTAGTAGTAGCAGCCTATTACGTTCATTTTACTGAACAATAGTAGTATATTTCTGCCAATGCCTTCAAGTTAAACAGAACTTTTATTTTGAAGGGTTGCCGTGAATACCTTTACATTTCTGTGTATATGATATGAGGATATTTTTACTTAAATTAAATGGTCAAATGCTCATGAAGTGACTCTCAGAGAAGTTGTTCATGTATTTATGTCCTCATTTAGTGAGACGGCAGAAGCTGAAAACACCGCGAGCTTCAGTAGGCCTGTGTGTAGTGAATGAAACCGCATGTCTGCGCCATTCATTGACACAGAGACACGCATAATTAATATTTAAATATGAATCGTTTTGTGGCTTAATATTCACAAATACAAACCCGATTCCAAAAAAGTTGGGACACTGTACAAATTTTGAATAAAAACAATGCAATGATGTGGAAATTTCAAATTTCAATATTTTATTCAGAAAACAACATAAATGACAAATGTTTAAACTGAGAAAATGTATAAATTTGAAGGGAAAAATAAGTTGATTTTAAAAATTTCATGGCATCAACACATCTCAAAAAAGTTGGGACAAGGCCATGTTTACCACTGTGTGGCATCCCCTCTTCTTTTTATAACAGTCTGCAAACGTCTGGGGACTGAGGAGACAAGTTGCTCAAGTTTAGGAATAGGAATGTTGTCCCATTCTTGTCCAATACAGGCTTCTAGTTGCTCAACTGTCTTGGGTCTTTTTTGTCGCATCTTCCTCTTTATGATGTGCCATATGTTTTCTATGGGTGAAAGATCTGGCTGCAGGCTGGCCATTTCAGTACCTGTATTCTTCTTCTACGCAGCCATGATGTTGTTATTGATGCAGTATGTGGTCTGGCATTGTCATGTTGGAAAATGCAAGGTCTTCCCTGAAATAGACGACGTCTGGATGGGAGCATATGTTGTTCTAGAACTTGGATATACCTTTCAGCATTGATGGTGCCTTTCCAGATGTGTAAGCTGCCCATGCCACACGCACTCATGCAACCCCATACCATCAGAGATGCAGGCTTCTGAACTGAGCGCTGATAACAACTTGGTTTGTCCTTGTCCTCTTTAGTCCGGATGGCATGGCGTCCCAGTTTTCCAAAAAGAATTCAAATTTTGATTCGTCTGACCACAGAATGGTTTTCCACTTTGCCACAGTCATTTTTAAATGAGCCTTGGCCCAGAGAAATCGCCTGCGCTTCTGGATCATGTTTAGATATGGCTTCTTTTTTGACCTATAGAGTTTTAGCCGGCAACGGCGAATGGCACGGTGGATTGTGTTCACCAACAATGTTTTCTGGAAGTATTCCTGAGCCCATGTTGTGATTTCCATTACGGTAGCATTCCTGTATGTGATGCAGTGCTGTCTAAGGGCCCGAAGATCACGGGCACCAGTATGGTTTTCCGGCCTTGACCCACAGAGATTGTTCCAGATTCTCTGAAACTTTGGATGATATTATGCACTGTAGATGATGATAACTTCAAACTCTTTGCAATTTTTCTCTGAGAAACTCCTTTCTGATATTGCTCCACTATTTTTCGCCTCAGCATTGGTGGAATTGGTGATCCTCTGCCCATCTTGACTTCTGAGAGACACTGCCACTCTGAGAGGCTCTTTTTATACCCAATCATGTTGCCAATTGACCTAATAAGTTGCAAATTGGTCCTCCAGCTGTTCCTTATATGTACATTTAACTTTTCCGGCCTCTTATTGCTACCTGTCCAAATTTTTTTGGAATGTGTAGCTCTCATGAAACCCAAAATGAGCCAATATTTGGCATGAAATTTCAAAATGTCTCACTTTCAACATTTGATAATTATCTATATTCTTTTGTTAATAAATGTATAAGTTTATGAGATTGTAAATTAGTCCATTCCTTTTTAACTCACAATTTGAACAGTGTCCCACGTTTTTGGATTGGGTTTTGTACTAGTGGAGTGTGCTCACGTGTGTTGTGTGGTTCATGCACCGCTCGTCGGGCGGACTCGCTGTGCGCGACCAGAACGTACGGACCGAAATGACTTGCCGTAGTGTACATAAGATAACAAAACTACGCTCTATTTTGTTTAATGAAAGAACAAGGTATAGACATGTACTATAAGAAAGGTAACTTTTAATGACTTCTGTTGTGATCTGGCGCTATAGAGAAAATATAAATAAAATTAACTTGACCTTCAAGGGGGGTGGGGGGGCCGGCCGCCCCCCTAATATAATGGCAGGGGAAACACTGAATACAGACTGTCAGGGTATCAAAGATCATAAGAAAGACTAACTGAATGATGGAATAGGTACCTGCCAATCTACAGTAATGATCTGCTGAATATAAAATGCATAATGAAATCTGTTATCTCTGAACCAGTCTTACTTTGCGTAAGTACATTTTAGACTTATTATAGGTCAGAAGAAGATGGCATATTGATTTCCCCCTTCTACTAAGGAATTAAACATATTGATTTTCCCCTTCTACTAAGGAATTAAACATATTGGAGCAAGTTAATGAAAGATTTTGCCCTAAAGCATAACACAGTTTCAGAAAAGCTCATAAAAACACGTTTATTATTTGGTTTATGCACGGTTAACCCATAATGTTGCTTGCTGTAATGTGCTTTTTTTAATCCTGCAGTGCACCATATCATGTAAAAATACACAATGGGGATAATTAACTCAAACCAAACCTTTGGTTTCTGTTTTTCCACATTTATATTCTACACATTTCTCACTTCATCAATAATAGCTAAAGGTGAGAGTGAAAATGAGTGACCGTCCTGCTCTTTCCTCTGACCCAGTGATGTCCCAGAGCAGCCGTGTTATGAGGCCTGCTCCTCGGGTTTCTCCGCAGGCTAATGATACAGAGGTTCTGGATCTGTGTTTGTGTGTGTGTTCGAGAGAGAGCGAAAGAAGAAGCTCAGCTTGTCAGTGTAAATGGCACCTTATATGTTGAGTGATGGAAATGCACTGACATTCATTATTCTCTCTCGCTCACAGCTACGGATCTTCCATTCTTAACTCAATACCTACAGGATGCTGGGCTGGTGTAAAGAAATGGCATGGCTTCTACTGTGGCAATTTTTTTAAAGGGGTAATTCACCCAAATATATATATGGGGCTACTCATCCTTATGTCAGTACAACTGCATATGATTTTAAAGAAAACTCAAACACACTACACTTTGCATCTGCGTATGCTTATTTATAATGCTTTTCTAATTCATTATCATTATTTGATTCTAGAGGTCTGCACGGGATTTAAACTGAAGCCCGAACCCGGTCTGTACCTGAGATCGTCTGACCTGAGCGGCACAGTTAAATTTAGAGCCTGAACCCAACCCGAAATCTTTTATTTTTTTTCCCACAACGAATAGCCAATGAAAAAAAATAAAAAAAACCCTGTAAAGAAACAGATTGATTAAGGCTCTGCCATTTAACAAAGCAAAAGCAAAAAAAAAAAACTTACCCGTTATGAAAGTTTATGAACATCAGGTGCAGCGGTGACATAAAATCGGCCGAGTTTTTGAATGGTTGTATACGACAAGACGATAATTCTTCCACCGTGCAAATTATGGTCATTTTCGTCAGTTAAGGCTCATTAGCATTCGGCCTGCTTTAAATCAGACACAGAGATGCAGTGCGGTAAGATCGCATTTATTTGAATTAATTAATTATATCATTTATTTGAATTAGCGAGAGAAAGAGAGAGAGAGAGAGAAAGAGAGGGATGAAAGTTGTGTGTGTGTGAACCTGCGTTTGCTCTCTACAAGCAATGAGGCTAAGTTACTTCAAAAACAGCCTGTCGAAGCTATTTTACTAATAAAAGGTTCCGTGCTGTGTGCGCGCTGCTCAATCTCTGATATCTGTGTGCAATAATGTGTCCGTGCATCTATGAAAGCAGCGTAGACTACTGCATATAGTTTTAGTTTAGCTACAAACCCGAGCCCGACCTGAACCCGAAGCTATTCATTGAACATTAACCCGAACCCGACCCGAAACACGAAAGTATTTGATTCATTTTGAATATCCCTTTATTTGAGCATGGAAAACAGTATATATCGGAATAAAAGCTTATTTCAAATGAATCTTTTTCTTATAGGGATGCAAAGACTACTATGAATGGAGGAAGTGCTGTCTGTCAGCAATGTGGCTGTTTCTAATCTTGGCGGTGTCTCAGTCTGTCCTCTTTAATCGGGTTTTCTTCAGCGACCAATATGTGTGAAAATGTGTGTGTATGTGTGTCAGAGAAAGAGTCAAAGCGAGACAGGAAAGAGAGATAAAGACATTTAGAGGAAAAAGACAGACCAAGCAGTTTTTTAGCTTAGGCTAATAGGTTTGGCAAATGTTTTTGTGGAAAAGAAAAGGGATGTGTCGTTTGGTTGAGTTTGGCCTTTTCCCAGATGGCGCACTTGATGTGCACTCACAGTCTTCAGGACTTGTAATGGTTGCCTCATGCCCAAGACGTTCTGAAGACAATGAGTCATTTTAGGTTTCAGAAGGGTGCTCATGATTGCACACTTTTGCCGAGAACATACTGGTACTGGTTCCACGGTAGATGGCTAAATCTGACTGTGGAGTAAACATTATCCATTATCTGTTAATTAGTTTTAAGATGTTTTCTTTGTACAAATTTTTGTTGCTTGCATTTTTGTTCTATCAACATCCATTGTAAAGAATGAATAAAAAGCAACAGTACAAAGTTGTTATGTGACATATTAACATTGCAGTAAATTGAATAATTAATATGAATTTAAACTAATTTAAAATTTTTTTAATAATTTTTATAGTGTTAATTCAGCTAATTGTGCAAAAATTACTGAAAAGTTAATATCTAGCTGCATTTAATTAAAAAGACCCCTAAACTTTAGACATTAACATTGTGGGTTACTACGTTTATTAAATTTATTAAATTCATGTATTATTTGTGGTAGCAGATGTGTGGAAGCCCTGAATTGCTGTAACACCTTCATCCCAGAATAATAATGGCTCTTATTGTCCTGTCTGGTCTTCTGTCATCTTGAAAAAGCTCACATCAAGACTCATCAGACCTGCTGGTAATAATAAAATATATATTGTTATTAATTTGTTTTATTTTATTTTTTTTTGTATAAATTCAATCCAAAAATATGGTGATAGCAGTTTTTCTTTCAATAATCCACATTTTAATACTCCATGTGTCATGGGAAACCCTGTGTGTTTAATGTATCTGAGATGGGGTGACCCTTAGGCAACTACTTTTTGTCCCCTTTCAAACGCACTTAAATCACAAGCTCTGCCTATAATTGCATGGAATGCTACACTAAACTGATGTCATGGCTTTTAGAGTGCTTATAGCAGGATAACGGAAAGGGTGGGTTGTAAATCCATTATGGGCTAGCTATCTATATATTTGGCATACAAGCGGGCTTTTCAGTGTTTCCAGTGCTGAAGAGCACATTTAAAGAAGTCAGCATTTTCTGTGAGTGGAACAGCTTAGACAAAAGGGAGATGAGAGCAGGGGATAATGGTATGTTGTTTATGGTAACTGCTGACCACAGATTGTGTTTGTTTTTCCCTCCTGTTTACTATGAAAGCTTCAAATTCAAAGAGTTTAGGATTAATTAATTCCCCCCAGACTGGATTGGTCCGAGAGAAATGAAGAGAAAAGAAACGGAGAGAATTATAGCTTCCTCTA
Organism: Sinocyclocheilus anophthalmus; assembly: GCA_018155175.1. Taxonomy (NCBI): domain Eukaryota; kingdom Metazoa; phylum Chordata; class Actinopteri; order Cypriniformes; family Cyprinidae; genus Sinocyclocheilus; species Sinocyclocheilus anophthalmus. Next base: position 205,126 of record JADLZN010009623.1, on the reverse strand, counting down.
AATATTTATTAACAAATTAAATGTATTTTTTGAAGTTGCATATATTTAAGAATTTTTTTTTGCATTTTTATTTTTGCTTTTTTGATTAATAATTTGTATTATTACATGTACAATTTGTGTACATGCAATATAAGTACAAATGACTTTAACGCTTGGAGCTTCTTGAATTATGTATGAAACTTTGAATTTTCCATCTGTGTAAAATATGTTGTGTTCTCATCCTCTCTGATTGTAGGTAATAAAACCTTGACCTTGCTGTCTTCAAATACAGTATTTCAAGAGATATATTCAGTAATTTAAAAGCCTGATGAAAAGAACACTGTATCAGTTGAGGAGTAAGTTTATTTATCTACTCTGTAAAAATGGGAAGGAACTGGCATGTAAGATGTGTAGTTGCGACTGTGTTTAAACTCTTGGTCTGCAGTTCAGGTTTTCAACTTTTTAAATTTGTACCCCCCTCCCGCTTCTATACTGAAGGTAGATAAAAAGCATGTTTTTTTGTAATAAAAATTTTTTTTAGACACAGAAAGTGTTTAAAAGAATACACCCTCACACGAGATTCCAGTATACAGTCATATACAGTGACCTAAAAGAAGGTTTTTTTTTTTTTTTCTGGATTGGGTCGCCACATGGGTGATGACATTAAGATCACATGACCTGCCAGTACTAACAGTTGATAATGGCTGCCAACTTTTCTTTACTGTGGCATCAGTAAATAAAAACTGTTGTTTGATGCTACCTTATAATTCCAAGACCACTGTCATATTTGTGCTTTGTTAAAAAAAAAAGTTTTTAAATAACTTAAATCATTCTTGTCGGTGTAATGTTTGAGTAAATCACTCTTGTGCATTTATTATTATCTTGTTTATATGTTTAATAAGTGTTTTTATTTAGTTGTAACTTTAATAACTTGAATTTAGTGTAAACTTGAATAGCTTCTTGTGCGCCTCAGTGAATCAGTCTTTCTAAATGAGCAGAGGGCCGTTGTCCTGCTCTGTTAGGACCACACACACCATTAAAGTTCAAACTTCTCTGAAGTCATTGTCATTTCAGACTCACTGTCTTGTTATACCACCCCCCTCTAGTTAAAATATCTGCTTTTACCCTTCAGGCTGACAGTTTAGACTCTGTCTTTAGGTATAATGAGAGTGTTTCAGACTGAGTCAGGAGCAGGATGGTCAATTCTCCATCTGGCCATTGTTAAATGTCATTCATTGTGCCATAACAATGTGAGGAGCATAGACAGGCACTAAATGTCGTGTTTTCACCATGGCTTTAGAGGCTCTTTCCTTAACATCTTCTGACTGAAACTGAAAAGGGTACCAAACCAAAATGCTCGTTATTTTGTTGTGTTCAAGCAATGTCGCGATATATGGTACATATCTGGGTGATGTAAAGTTAGTGCTTGAGTTTATAGAATCTTGGCAATAAAATGTGAGTTTCTGTCATATAATATCTTTAAGACTGGAGTATATGTTAATATAATATAAAATTGTATTATTTTAAATTGTATTATTATTTAATAATATTGTTTTTACTGTATTTTTGATCAAATAATCATTTCTATCTATACTGTCCTAAATTTATCCAATAATTAAAAACTATTTCATAGATTGCAATATTTTGGTTGCAGGAATTTTGAGATTTGCCAAGTACTATGTTTGACAGCGTCATTAAATTACCAGTGTCTTAAAAGATCAACTTGGAGATGGGGAAATGACCATCCACATTTAAATATCCACTGCAGATGTATTGCGCATCCCTAGATTTTAGGCAGCTGTATAGTAAAGGTCAGGATTAGGAGTGGGATTACTGTGATATCTGACCGTGTGCTGTAGTTATACTCTGAAGGCATTGTGGATCTTTAAGGATGCAGTGCTATGTCTGTAGTTTGTGCTGTAGAATTACCTCTGAGCTATTAAAACCCCAGTCCAAAATCAGCTATGCAGCTAGTAATTGATTTTCCAGATCAATACTGTCTAGCCCAGTGCAGCGATATTTAAACGAACACTCAATGATAGTGGGAGACTTGATCTTTTTGAACATCAAAAATATGTTTTTTTTATATATTTAAACTGTGCATGCAATAACAAGCTGTTATACTATCATAATTCATTGTAAATCCTGACCTAGGGATCATTAGTAGACAGTGTTGCTTATTAAGCATTTATTATTTTGAGGACTGTGGGCTAAGGCATTTTTGGCATGCAGAGCGGATTTTGAACTGCTCACCCTTTCCTGCTCTCTGCCTGCAGCTCAGCTTACAACACACTTTCTTCATCCATCAGAGAAACTCGCACATCCATGTGAGACTTTGCAGAATTAACATTTTATCACAGGGACGCGGGTGTAGGGGTGCTGAGGGGGCTGCAGCACCCCCTGTTTTCACATAGTTGCAAATGCAACGCCTAGTTTGCTCATTTAAATGTATTCAGTTTTAGCATTTAAAGGGGTCATATGATGCTTTTTTAAAGATCATTATTTTGTGTATTTGGTGTAACAGAATATGTTGACATGCTTTAATGTTCAAAAAACACATTATTTTTCAAATACTGTACATTATTGTAGGTCCTCTATGCCCCCCCCCTCTCTCAAACGCTTAGTTTTCTACAAAGTCCCTCCTTCCGACAAGCGCAGTCTGCTCTGATTGGCCAGCTGACCGAGTGCATTGTGATTGGCTGAACACCAAAAGCACGCGTCGGAAATGTAACGCCTCTTACCATAATTGCGAGCTTCATCTTTCAAAATAAATGTAAAGACAGAGCCCGAAAGGGGAACAGAGTCGCGTGACAGACACAGTGATGAAGCTGGTATGTGTTTGCAGTACACAAGCCACGGTTAAGACAGCTGACTCCACTGTGATGTGACCCCCCCCTCTCTCTCTCTCTCTTGTTCTCTCTCTCTCTCTCTCTCTCAACACACACACACACACACACACTATGCGCAAAACTCTGCATTTGAACAGTCCAGTGTTTCCCCTACCATTATTTTAGGGGGCCGGCCCGCCCCCCCAACGGCCAAATTAAGGTCAAGTTAATTTTATTTAATTATATTTTCTCTATAGCGCCAGATCACAAAAGAAGTCATTTGAAGTTACCTTTCTTATAGAACATGTCTATACTTTGTTCTTTCATTAAGCAAACTAAATAGCCTTATGTTATTTATCTTATTTACACAAAGGCATGTCATTTCTGTCTCTACGTTAATTGGTCGCACTCTGCATCGCGCACAGCGGAGTTCCGCCCGATGCGCGCGCTCACGCACACACACACAAGTGAACCCACTCCCACTAGTATTTGTAAATATTAAGCCGCAAAACGATTATTTAAATATGAATTCTGCGTGTCTCTGTGTTAATGAATAGCGCAGATGCGCGGTTTTGTGTAGTACTCGTACTAAAACGCCTGTGATGCTTCCGGTGATATTAACCTCTGCAGTCTCACTAATGAGGACATAATACACGAACAACATCTCTAGAACTGCTCTGAGAGTCACTTCATTAGCATTTGACCGTTTCATTTGAGTAAACTATCCTCATATCATATACACACAGAAATTTAAAGGTATTCACGGTAACCCGTCAAAATAAAAGTTTGGTTTTGCTTGAAGACATTGCGGCAGAAATATATTAGGCCATGTTGTTCAGTAGAATGTACATAATAGGCTACTACTACTACCACTAAAATTATTAAAACCTTATTTTTAAAGGAATAAGCATGTCAATATTCTCATGTTTTAAGTGGTATAATTCATACCTTTATTTTCCAAAACTTACATTTGTTTTACTTTTCCATTACTTAAAATATAGCTTAAATGAAGTTTTATTCCTTAAACAAATGGTAAAACCCCACCAGACTTTTCTGAGCAAAAAAATCATAAGGCTATTGTAGGAATAAATGAAACTTGTTTTTATGCTTTCATATAATTAGACATGCTAAAACACAGAACTTGGTAACAATAAACAATATGGTTAGAAAACAAATAAACATTTCATAGGGCCCTAAACATGTAGTTTTTGTTAAACTTTTAATAAATTGATGTTAAATTGTTTAAGTTTCATTATTTTAATTAATTAGACATGCTTTTTGATTGATAAAATTTTATTTAACCATTAAAAAGGAGTCCATAAAAAAAAAAAAAAAAAACGGAATCTACCCCCCCAAAGCTGTAAACCTAGGGGAGACACTGCAGTCAATAGTAAATACTTTAATAACAAAACAGTAGCTGATTCAGAAGCGTTAGATTGTCATAGCAAAGTCAGAATTATTTCCTCTCCTAGGTTCACGAAACGGTCTTTCATAAAATGCATTGCTGTTCTGTTGTAAGTAATCTTAAGATTCCTAAATGCATCTACGTTCGGAAGGCCAAATAAAATGCTTTTAACACTCAGAGTCTCCCTGACATGGCTGCTTCAACAACTGCGGTTACTGAAACCACGCCTTCTTTCTTTGCTGCGCTGGGGCGGCATTATGGCCGGGCCCCCCCCAAATATATTTCCACATAGTGACGTAGATATTTGGGGCGTGTTAGAACGAGCCGTTTTTTGGTAGGCGTGGTTGACTCTTATTTTTTATAAAGAATATCTCTTTGGTTTTTGAGACTTTAGTCTTTGCAACTTCAGGATCTTATCTATGCACAATCAGCTCAAAAGAGAAAGGAAAACTTGAAATCGCATCATATGACCCCTTTATAATTTATTTGTAATGATCTCTGAAATGTAAATTGTAAGTGGGCTATAATAAACCCATGTTTTCCCATCTTTATAAACCTGATTAATTTACTTGTGATGTTTTTTTTCTTCTCCCGACTGAGAAAATGCACGTGAACTCAAGTCGGAAAGGTCTAATAATACAACTCCAACACATCTTTGTAGTAACTGCAATGGTCCTTTTGTTTTCACATTCCGCTAAAGCACAACTCGGGAAATGAGAGCATTCGAGGAGCGCGTGAATGCAGTAATTACACTTGCTCTGATGGCAGCAGGTAGCCTTCCGTTAACTAAGCTAAACATGCTTAAATTGAAATGCCTAAAGCTAAACCTCCCTTGTTTTCACATTTCTAAACCTGTTGTCCAACAAAAGAGAAAATTATAACCTTTTTACTCCACAACACCAGTCAAATGCTTCCTTTTGTGATCTGATGAGGCTTCTTGTCACAGAATGAGGCAGAAAATATGTTCTATATGCTACTTTAAAAAATACATTGATTTGCAATAGATTATAAATTAGGGTGACCCATACGTCCTCTTTTCCCCGGACATGTCCTCATTTTGGACCTACAAAAATGCAAAAATTAAACATTCTAATATTGTATATAATTTTGGCGCATCAGGGAGCCGCTCTCAGGATGCAGTGTATTTAAATATTTTTGCCTTTTGCTGTTTACTTTCTGTTTACACGCACTCTGTGTAAAGGGAGCACATCTTACAAGATCAGATATTTGTCAATGAACTCAGAATCTGTTGAGCAGCAAATACTCCAGCATGGTCTTGTCAGTCATCTCTCCTTATTCTCGACCTGTGATCAGTCAAAGCTGACTCCGGTAGCTCTTGTTGGATGCAGGGTTGCCAAGTCCATTTTTTTTCGACAGAATTGGGCTACTTTTAAATTGTTGCATTGGTTGATTTTCCCAAGTGGGTTAAAGGTTTGAAATATTGCATAAATTACAGTTGACTAAAAATGCTTATATTGAAACATTTTGCATTCTACCTAGATAAAACTTTCACAGACTTTTACCTTAACGGTTCCCTCCTGGTGGAATGACCTGCACAACTCAATCCCCGTTCTGATTCCTTATCTTCAAGAATCGGCTAAAAACACATCTCTTTCATCTTCATTTGACCCTCTAACTCTAGCACTCTCTATTCTAATGCTACTTCTAATTTTATCTGCTTGTTTTTTTTAATTAAAAAACTTGACCCTCTAACATTTGCACTCCCTATTCTATTTCTATTCTAATGCCAATCCATAATGTTTTGGGGATTTTTTTTATTTATTTATTTTTTTTAGTGACGGTTCCGGCAAGTTTAGGCACCGGAACCGTTTTAAAAGTATCGATTTGGCACCAGTATCGAAAAAAAAAAACGATACCCAACCCTAGATGCCAGTGGCACAGAAATATGTGATATGGCTATGAAAATTGTCTGGGGGAAAAATTTCGAATGCTTGATGGTTACAAAGAAGATTCTGCTCACAACTTGGACCAAGACATCAAGGGTGATGTCATATTTAATAACTTAAATGGTGAGCATAAATGGATTACAATATTAAGAGATGCAATTGTATTCGTTCTTCCGTTCTGTGCACACAGAGGGTTTACAAGAGAGCCTGAGCTCCAGGACACATGTTGTCTTAGTAACTTTAATGAGAACTCGTGGGACTGCTGACCTCTCACTTTCTCTCATGTTTTGTAGTGAGGACTATATACTAAGTTTAAAAAAAGATAAGATTTAAAAATATGTGATGTTAATGTTACCTGTCTTAACATTAAGCTTGTTAACTTAGCTTGTCTTTTTGTTTTTGGAAAAATATATAGACAAAAGACTCAATTTGGTTGTATTGTGCACCTTTTTTGTACTGTTACAAATAGGCTACATCTATATACTAGATGTCCATCCATTAGATGGTAGGTTTGTTTTCAGGATCAACATTTAGAGGATCTGCTACTGAATCCGTTTGATATTCTGCTCACTGCTCCGTGAACACGGGCCGTGTTTTGCTTCTTTTCTCTGAATAATGGCTTCAACTGTGATGCTAAAGTGCTGCAATATTGAAACTCTGTAACGCGATTTGTTTACGTTTCGATATTGGGAGTTATAATTGCTTGAGAGAGAAAGAAGAAGGTCATTGACTTTATTACATTAAACTAGCAGATTAATGAAGTGACAGTGTTTTTCTTTTTCTCATTTAAGGATCGTTGGATTATTTCTTCTACTGCTGTCTTAGAACATAGCACATTATGGTGGGATAAGTGGCTTATATTCATATTTTTTTGATACATGAGAGCTTTAATGACAAAATTAAGAATTACAATTGGGTACAGTGCAGCAAGTGGATCTGAAATGACCCTGTTTATGTATATCATAATTTTAATGGTGACTCATGAAATACTGTAAGTGCATTTGCATGGTTAGCTATTTTTTAGCACACTTGATTCAGTTTTCTTTCTGTTCATGCCTTAATGCACACGTAATTTGGCTTGTGGTGGTGTTCAGAAGTGAGGAGAGCATGCTGCGGCAATGATAACTCTGTAGCAAGGCATTTACACTGTAGAACTTGCACAAACTTTGTCTCATTGGTTATTTTCATAGCTAAAACAGATTTATCCGTTCTCCATTCTCATGCATAGTAATAAAGAAGATTGATCAGAGTGGGCCTGTGTTTGGGTTTATACGTAATTTCCCTTGGATCTTTCACTAGCCCTTGAGAGCCCTCATATAACCACATGGTAAATAAATCAGCCTGCAACTTCTCTCTGAAGTGATTTAATTTACCTCACAACCAGCGAGCTGGAGAGGGCTGTTTTACTCACCTGTCGATTAAAGGGAGGCTGTAGCCACAAAAGAATGGACTGAGATAGAAAGGAAGCAAGAAAAAGGTAGGCTAATGTCTTTTGAGGTTAGCATCCACTCTAACTGATTTAGAAATCTTTTCTCTGTCATTCAAAACAAGTCAAAATCATAGGTTAGAATACGAGACACAAAAGTTATGCCTAGTATTTGTAGAACAAATGAAGCAGCTAGGGCACCAAATACATCATTTCATTATTTACATAAACCTGCCTGAACATTTAGTCATTATTAATGAGCCAGTCAAACTCCCTCAGCTTCTGCAGAGAAGTAAGACACTTTAGTCCTCATTTTCCATTAGCTGTGTCAAAATAGCCAAACCTACTGTTTGTATTATTCTTTTACAAGGCATCAGCTTGACTTTTTGTTTTTGGAAAATTATGTAGACAAAAGACTTCTGGTCTTATTCTGGTTTTATTTATGAAACAAATATTAATGATGGTACAGAAGGATTTTTAAAGTGTTATTTTTTTTTTCAGACCTTATAATTTAGGTATTGTAGACTAGGCAGTAGGAGATTGAGATAGAATTGGATTGTGTGTACTGATTGCATTTTTACATTTTGTGACCCATTTCATGTACATATTGAATGAATGCGTTTCTTTGTATTGTATTATTACTCAGACAGAATGCTTTGGAAGAGTGCTGAATATGAATGCTGCTTAAAAAGGGATTCAAATTAATTTCTTGTGTGTGCAAAGATTAAGATAAGCCAGAGGACTTTGTGTTTTAATTTTATGTTGATAGGATAATAACCACTACTGTATCTCATTTGCTCATATTTAGTTTAATTTCATTTGTATTTTATTGCAAGGGATCTCATTTCTTTTGGTGGCATTTCATTTGACTGGGTTTTATTTCATAGCTTAGATTGTATTTAAGCTATAAAATAAACTGACTTTCAAGAAATCAATTCAAATTTGTTCATTTGACATCAAACTGCTATCAACTGGTGTTCTGTATTCAGATGGCAGTCTGGATAAAAGAGCCCAAAATATATTTCTGCACACATTGACCAGTTTTTTTTTTTACTCTTTATTTTTATTTTTTTTACAGAAAAGAAAGTCTGTAGCTGCTGTAATAATATTCTCTATGCTAATATAAAACATGTCTAATGTTATGCATAAAGCAGAAGACGAGGGTAATTGTTCTCAGAGAGAGTTTCTTTTAGAATACAGATTTTCTTCAACACTTAACATTTAATTTATTATTCACTTTTCTCCCTGTAAACGACAGTAGTTTAAATGTAATGAATTTTCTTCTCATCTCAGTTTTAGAGGATTACTAATGCAATATGGGAATGAATGTCTGTAAGGTGGGGTTGCACCTGAATTTGCAATGTCGTATTATGCTGCTCATTACAGCATTTGCTTTTAAGCTCTATTGTTCAAGTGCATCTTGCATGTAACTTCTGTGAGTATAGAGTCTTATCTAGAGGATGAAAAATTAAAGCCGTTGGAGGGCCCAAGCTAGAAAGTCATTCTCATCTATTGCTACATTATGAAATCTCTTGAAGTACAAGTCAATTGTTATTTAATTGATATTATTTAATATGGTTTCATATCTAGAATTTCATTCATGATATATCAGTATGCAACATGAAGCAAAAAGCAAATTCAATCATCAAATATTTCTCATTTGCAAATGTAATTAATCTAGCCCTTCTTTGAGGGTTCTCAGACCCCATTACTCCTTTGTAATCTTCTGTGTAGGAATACCACAGATAAACTCTCTTGGAAATTACACTCTTGACTTAATATCATTATTAGTTAGAACAGTAGTAGCTGAAGTGCTGTATCTTTCTCCTTTAACAAGCTCACAGACTGTACAAAGCTCTTGGGGGAGGTCTAATGCTATTTAAAGCATTATTTAGAGTTATTAACACAGTTAAATAATTGGATTATAATGCTAAACGTGGCCAAAGTTTTAAAAAAATGATTTCAATGTATGACGGCATATTTCTGTGCCAAATAAACTCCTTCCGGGTTCGGATAAGTTTCTGAAAGTTCTGTTCTAGCATGGGCCTTCATGACGTCATGAAGGGCGGAATTCCTTGTATGGGCACTTCTCCCAGAAGAGCGTGTGCGCATCAAGCAGCTCGAAAGCAAGAGCAGCCCATCAATGTGCTTCATTCAGGTTACGTAAGACGTCAGCAGCACTGCACAGGACTTGCTCAAGAAGAATATCTCCAAAGAAGTGTGTTTTTGGATGTGAGGGAAATATATCATTGTTCAGCTTCCCAAAGAACCGAGCGTTATGTGAACAGTGGATGCAGTTTGTTAAAAAACACAAGTGTGTTTGTTTGTTCCCGTCATTTCGGTGACAAATGTTTTATAAACTTGGCCCAGTTTGACACTGGATTTGCACATAATTTGATACTGAAAGATGGAGCGGTCCCAGCGATAAAAGTTACCAGTCATGAGTCAGAAGCACAGGCGGTTGGGCTGGGCGATATGGTCAAAAAAATTATCATGATTTTTTACATATCAGTCGATATCGATAATTATCACGATACATGACAAATCTTCATTTCTTTCCAGTTTAAAGACAGATTTTTGCTCAAGTAAAAGTTGTAGAAACCAGTCCATTAATTTTCCTTAAAATAAATATCTAAATAGAAAAATGAATTGCTTAGTTTCTGCATGTTCTAATGAGTGATATTGTTTTAAATCAAGAAGCAGGTTTGGGTTGCCTGATAATATTATTAATAATATCACTTTTTTGTCTCTTAGTATAGTTTGATAGTAGCTTGAGTTAGGATGCAGAGGTAAACTTTTGTTCATTATCAAAATCAATGTACTCTTAAGGTTTTATTTTATCATGCTGGGGGGGTCGGGGGGGGACGTTTTTATTTATTATTTATTTTTAATAAGCATATCGGTCCTCACCAATATTATACATTGGATATAAATCATTTACAAACACAGTTTACAACCACACATATAGCACCCGACAACATGGTAAAACTATATATATGTTTTTAGGTAGCCTATTTTATGAAAACAGTATCCTAAAACATTCAGTATAATGCCACCTGCTATATTAAATCACAAATACGTACTAACAATTAAGTAGCCTACCATTTTTCTTTTAATAAAATTCAGTGTGAATATCCCCAATTTCTGCCACAATACCATGGTGCAGTTAGTGTTGTTACTACAGTAAATCCATGGTAAATGATTGCGATTTGTAGATTGAAAAGCCTTGACCTGTTTCGTTGCACACAGTGTTTCTCCTGTTTGGCTTTAAACTAGTTTAAATCACAGAGTCGTTTGTGTTCATCGTAGGCTTGCCGCGATAGACGGTGCTGACAGTGATACCGGTGTTAAGCCGCAACACCGGTTACGTCACTTGCCCACCGCGGCACCAACCCCCACCATCGTTTAGATTTTTTATAGTAATAAAATTCATTTAGTTCAGTAAAAGAACAGACTTACAATTAAAAACTGAACGCGGCTGCTAAATGCAGTTGGACGACAGTTGCATCACAGATCAGATTTAGTTTCTCCAGTGAGGAGAGTGAGTCGAGCTGACTGACGAGAAGAGTGGGGTGAGACAGACAAGATGATTGCGGATGATTTAGTTTCGAAACAAAATGCAAAAGCACCTGTTTGGCAATATTTTTGATTTTGAAAAGCCTGTTGACTTTTGCCGTTTATCTGATTTTGGAAGTTTTTTTAAACATTTGTTTCTTATTTAATTGGTTCCACATTGTTTGCTGATTTTTACTTTATTTAAACTTTGTGTTATTTATTTTATTTGACATCAAGGTGTATTCCGTGCATCAAGCATTCTTACTCGTATTGCTAATAAAAGTTCTATGTTTCTTATTTATTTGGTTATATACTATACATGTTGTCAGGCGGTGAGTAAAAGTGCATCAAATTTTTGTATTTTGTTGGCAATCAGCACGTAGTGCTCGTGACTCTTTAGCTCTTTAGCCCTGCCCATGGCATGCCTCCAGGAGCTCGGCTGTTTTCGGAGAGAATTGTAAAGCTGTATTTCTCTTTTATAAATCTGATAAAACTAAAGAGTCTTCAGAGATATGAAGGAGGCAATACTCTTTAGGTACTCAAGATTAACATGAGTTGGCCGAAACTGTGTGTTATGTCCCCTTTAAAGATGCTTAAAAATGGCCATTTCAGATTCTCGAAAGTCTGATATCCACGATGGACATCATTATTGGCACAGTATATGGCAAGGTACGATAAGCGAGTAGTGGCATGTTCTTGATGTTATTGTTTTAGCCACTAAAGGCACACCCATCCCTGGCTTAACTGTGAGGATTGTTGATGCAGCAGAGCTTTTTGTCCCAGATCTCTTCTGCTAGCCTGGTTTGATGGCTTCTAGCGCCTGGAGAGCAGATGGGCATCAGTGCCATCTAAGGTAAATGTGAGAGAGGCTGAGGGAGCCAGCAACCTCCTCTCTGTCACTGCAGACAAATCTGAGAACTAATGTTGCTGATAAGGTAAAATGACTCCTGTAATGAATGCCCAACAATGAAAAAGTGTGACTGGAGTGCTGAATGTGTGGAATTGAGTAGAGTCGGATCTGTGAAGTAAAGTGAGAGAAAACAAGTGAAGGAGAATGCTTCTGTGTGAGCTTCCAGTACTGGCTGCTTTTCACACTTCTGACCATACGTTCAGCTAGTGAAACAACTTTCGTTAACATCACGCCGCAATCTGTTCTGAGCAAAAAAAAAAAAAACCTGCCACTAACAACTTCCTTTACAAAGTCTTCATTGAAAGAGAGTTCGAACTCTCTCTGTGGAGGAAATATTGTCTGCCAGGCTCATTTGAATGTGTAGAGCTGCTTGTGGTTCTTGTGGGTTGTATTTATATAACTTGAAATGGTGAACCGATTTAGCTTGTAGTTCTTATCAAAGCTGTCTAAGTGATTGTGAGTTTTTCCTATTGCATGACATGCAGAGCTACCCTTTAAAGGTGACATATCATGAAAATCTTTCTTTTCCAGGTTTTAAGTGCTATAATCAGGTCCCCGGTTCATCTACCAACCAAGGAAACGTGAAGAAGATTAATCCAGTACTTTGTTTTGGTAAGACTTTTTCTGCAGACTTTGTTCTCGTCTGAGAAAATGAGCACGTCAGATTTCGCTCCCTTGGTGACGTGGCAAAAGGAATCTCATTATAATGTTACCACCCCTTAATCTGTCAGTTTCCACCCACGGCCACGGGGCCGTCATTTTGATTTTGCAAGCGACAACGGTGTACCAGTTTTAATGCCATGGCGAAAGTTTGAGCAGCAGGCTAACTGTTCTGTCTTTGGCTGCACAGACGAGCACAGAACACTATTTAGAGTCCCAGCCTCAGAGGAGACAAGAGAGCAGTGGATTTATTGATTTATTTACTGTATATTGCTGCCGCCACACAGATCTAAAATAAACATGCGATTTATTTCCCAGCTGTTTACCTTCACAGACATAACCGACTGTTTTTGTAACTCGTGTGTTTGTGTCCTTCATTAAACTTGTGTGTGAATGAGAACTTAGTTTAGTACTCACATGCTGTGACAGCCGCTTTCTGTCCATGTGTTCTCAGAAAACCGTATATCTGAAGTTTAAACTCATATGATTTAAAATGCATGATTTCATCGCGATAAACATAATCAGAACCAAAACAGATGTTTTTAGCAGGTACAAGCTGTAATGGCGCAGCTCTATTCTGGAAAAGGGGGCGGGGAGCAGCAGCTAATTTGCATTTAAAGACACAGGCCCAAAAAACAGTGTGCTTCTGCTTCCACTCAAACTAGGCATTTTCAAAATTATATAATAAATGATCTGTTGAGTATTTTGACCTGAAACTTCACAGACACATTCTGGGGACACCAGAGACTTATATTACATATTGTAAAAAGTGGCATAATATATCTCCTTTAAAGCACTGATTGCAAACCAAAGGTAGTTGATCCGGTTTTGTTTGGTCCTTAAATATTTTGATTTTGCTTTGCCTCTGTAAAAAAAAAAAAGTGTTATGTTTGACTATTTAGATGGTAGTGGAACATGCATGCAGTATATAAAAGACTCATTTTACAGGTGTATATTTATGCATATTATGAACTGTGCTCATCTCTCTCATGTTTTCAAATAACTCTGTCACTTTCATCAAATGTAATGCAGTTGTAAATTAACAGATTGTTGTTGTTTAATTTAAAAATGAGTCATTTGAAGTTACCATTTTAATACTACATTGCATTTAGTCAGTTTAGTCATGTTAGACTATTTGTCAGAGGTCGAAAGCTCCACCACCGAGGGAACAGAGAAGGTGAATGTTTTGGAAAGTACTGTGTTATTTTACTTTTGGCACTGATGTTGTAGTAAGACATAGAGGTTGACCAGTTGATTGGTTTTGCCAATTATTCTGCACAGATAACCAATTACTAGATTAATCATTGCCGGCAAAAATCCATACCGATACATTTTTCGGGTCTCATCTGTTGCTGGAGTGGCTGAGAAAGATCTGGTGTCATTATACTAGTGTTGTCATGATACCAAAATTTTGACTTCGATATAGGGCTGCACGATTAATCGAAATTAAATCGCAAAGGTGATAAATCGCGATTAGGCAGAAGCTGAGATTGTCATGCGTATCTTTCAGTGAAGCACAGTTCTGTGATCAGCAGTAAATCTCCATCTGAAGGCCAGAGGGCACTCTCGCGCTCAAACTCAAAATACGCCTAGCAGAAGAAACCCAGGAAATGCCTATAGCGGTTGCTGAATAAACAGAAGATTTAACTGCTTTCATTGATTCAGCATGACTAATAAACACACGACTACAACAATATATGGTTTATCTGAGTTCGTCTTATTATCATTTTTATTATAATAAAGTATATAATAATGCAATGCTAATCGACATAGCCTTTATCACTGCTTAGAATGCTATGAAATATGTTGCGTGCCTTATTCTGTGTAAGAAGCCACATCATCTCACAGAAGGATTTATTTCAAACACTCGACTGACGTTATGAAGTGAGTTTGGAGTAAAAACATGTTATTAAATGTGGTATTTTCACGTGCTTTCAGATGGAGCAGCATTTACTACACAGAGCCGTAGTTCACTGACAAGCTACGCAAACAGCTTTCATAATCACAGAATAGTTTCTTCGATTTCATAATCGCAAGATTAAATCGTCTGCGATTATGAACGCGATTTCATAGACATAGATCTTTGCAACATTGGTAAGTTAGCTGAGGGCATGAGCTATGGGTGGGAAATATGACCAAAATATTATTCAATGCTAGGAGTACTTGCATTTCACAATAACAGTTGATATCATGATATGGTATTTTTTGTTATTAATAATAAGAACATTGATGCAAGTGACAAACAAAAGGACTAATACAATAAAACAAAGACACAAATGAAATAAACTGTTTTTAGGTACAGTAGGTCTATTTAACAGTAGCTTTCAAGAAAAAGATACAGAAATTGAATAAAGTAATCAAAATGTAAAAGTAAAGCATTGCATAGTCTTCACTGTATAAATGAAACATTCATACATTTATCCTTATTAAAACTAGTAAAGTAAGTTAAGATTAGTGAGTGATTTTGTTGTTTTCTTGATTATCATTGTAGAGACAGACAGCAGCAAGAATATTAGACTGCTGTCACTTTAAGAGCTGCATGCACCCAATTTATTGATACGTTTTATTTCTTAGCTGTTTACGTTCATTTCAGTCATAAACCAAGACGGGCATTTAAACATAATTGTGTGTATTTGACCACTGAAGCGCAGCCACTGCTGAAAGAGATCTGAATTCGCAATCGCATGCTGTTTGCGAGAGAGAGGACTTCCGTGCACGCGCTTTGGGTGTGTGATAGCACGCGAGTTCTTTTTCGAGGTTTATTGTGCTTAACTCTTTTTAACATAAAGAACGCCCCCGCTTTATTTTCTCATTCATGCAGGTTTCTTACTCACTCCTCAATTGTCTGTAAATTTAAGCAGCGCTGCGCGGATATATAAAGTTTGGCACGGCCTGCAGGGAGCTGAACACACACTCAGGAAATACGGCTCTTATTAAAACGCTGTCATTCTTAAAGTACCGGTACTAGTAAAATGAGGAATCGTACCGTTTTTAAAAGCGGGGTATCGCTATACCGTTTTAGTACCAGTATATCGTGCAACACTACATTATACAGTACGAGAGCGGCATCTAGAAATTACAAACTATATAAGTAAAAAAAAAAATTGTCATTAGAATCCATATTAAAGCTTAGAAGCAAGCAGCCATTTGTCTTGGTCATTTGAACTGTAGAGGAGTTGAGCCTGGTTTGTCTCTTCCTATCAGCCTCCAGGTCTATGTCTAGAGGTCGACCAATTGATCAAATTTTTGGCATTTTTTAATTAATCGGCATCAGCAGATTGTGTTGCAAATTAGGCCGATTTATAGGCAGGCACATCTGCGGGCAGCAATGCGTTGTTGTGGAGCGCCGTACCGAGAATCTCTCTCTGGCGGCATAAACAGCTCACATTCTGCAGCTTGTTCACACACAGCTTCAGCTAATGATGGCATGATGACGTTTCGAAAGCGTAGTTACGTTTTACCCTACTAGAATTGATCATATTCATAAGTGCAACAAGTCATTTGCATGAGAATGTAGAAACACGTGCATTTCAGACTAAACTTCTGGGCTGACTATAATGTGCACGTTAATTTTCCTCATGAAATGTGTATGTGAGTCTGACAATAGCCTCCACGATGATGAGTGAACTCTTTTATTTTTGTTATCACTTAGATTATGGTCATTTGACTTATAGCAGTGTCCAGTGTTTCCCATAAATTGAGTTATTTGTGGCGGCTCGTCACAATATCAAAACTGACTGACACAAATAGATTTTCCAAAAGGCTTATACTTCCTTGAATAAACTGAGCACTGCACGTTTCAAAATTAAAACACGTCATGGGTGTTTTATATGAATGTATCTCTAAAGGACTGTCTTCAGAAAAGCTTCAATGTCATTTTAATTTCGTCTTTCCTGTAATGCCTGATCAAGTAGCGTTTGTGAGCGCAGCGCTTATTTGATTACAGCTGTTACTGGGGAAACCGCTATATCTCCCGCTCCAACAGCACCTCCTGCTGGCGGAGAATTAATTTAACGGCGGGGGCGGCAGGTGCTGGTTTTGCAGGCTGCTGAGTCAGCACAGACTTAGGGTGAGCAGAGGCAGCAGCGGAGCTGAAGCGCCTTCATGCAGGAATGTCCACATAGCCTGGGACGATTTCTGTGCCACCGTGAACCGCTCAGCGAATCCTTTGACCACCAGACCGACAAGACCGTTGGGAAACTGGAGCATTGAGGAAGGGATCTTATTCCGCGTCCTTGATCTCTGGTCCAGCGTCGGCAACAAATGCGCTCAATCCCCACAAGGCGCCATCCTTGTGGCCTGGGTCGTGAAAACTTGGTGGTGCGCAGAGGCCAGGTCCCCCCCCCCCCCCCCCCCCCCGGTGCTGCTCGCCTCAGATCCCTGAGGGGTCGCGGGGGCCAGGCTATACTCATCGGAGGATGGCGAGGATCTGACCTGGAAGACTTGGAGGACCCCATTGAATGAATCGCGAAGAGCCGCCTGTCCACTGAAGTGTAGGCGCTTCCCGTGAGAGCCAGTACAGAGGCAGTACGGAGGCGGGTGGAGTATGGAGCGCGCCACGATCTGGTGAGCTCGTTATGGACCTCTGGGAAAAACGGAGAGGAACGCTGACGAGGGGGCTTGCTTTCAAACCGTTTCTTTGTAGAGGATACGGAGAAGCTCGTCATCATCCCTCTTTGGTGGCGCTTTGAACGCGACTGGAGAGGGGTGGGGTCATTCAACAGAGCCCAACAGCCCTCGCATCCGATGCTGCCAATGACTCTGTCATCAAGCAGCTCGTCCTCCTTCCCCCAAATGAGATCATTTCGCTCGCACCAGCAAGTGACACACTGATCAGACTGGGATAAAAGGGCGGGGGAATACTCTCGGGGCGAGAGGAGGTCACGCGGGATCTGGGCTGATGGGGGCTCACTCGCAGTCCTTCGCCAATCAATCCCTCTGCCCTGCTGTTTTTCCTCACAGGTCCCTGGGAGGAAGAAAATGTGAGGGCGCGAGGGGCGGAGTCGCTCTCTGAAAAGCAGCGATCCTGAGATGCGGAGAGAATTCAAATTCCTCGCAATGGTACAAATAGCTCACGTGATCGCAGCTTCTGCATGAAACGCACTCTGTGTGGCCGTTATCGGCATGCAGGGGAGACCCGCACGAACCGCAGTAACAGCGTGGCATTTGCAACAAAGCCAAGCCCATTTAGTAGCTCTTTCAATATCGCCGGATGGTGTCGCTGAAGCGACGAAGAAGCAGGTCAGCCGTGCTGAGAGGTCCCAATTCCAGCTGCAAAAGCGTGTCACGGCGAGCGTCGTCGCTCAGCTTTAAGACTTAGAGTCGTCGCTTCAGTCAAAGTAAACCTGAGATTCCTGTGGCGAGCGCCCGCTTATATAGTCAGATGCCCTGCCCATTCTGGCGGGCTTTGGTGGGCTTCTTCGCCATAGGCTCGTGCAGCTCCGCTGCTGAGCCATTGGTTCGTTTTTAATACACTGCACGAACCAATGGTCATGCAGTTTCACTGCATGAATGAAAAGGCTTCAGTTCTGGAGAAAAAAAGGCTTTTTTCCCATATGCGTCTAGCAAGATGCAATACGAGTGTAGTATCGAAAGGGAACTGCAGACATGGAGGAAATGGGTGAAAAGTCTATTAACACTCTTTTTCTTTTCTTCTTCTTCTGTTGTTCTGTTGCACATTAGCAACATATTAGTGCACTGCTGCCTCTCATTGGTATTGGTTCCTTTGTGGCTACTTACTTGAATATTTTAAGTAAGTGTCACTCAAAACTGTAAGTAAATTGTTTTATTTGCCTTGAAAGTAGCTGTAACTTAATAAAACATAGTAAGTATAACAACTAAGAAAAGATAACTAATTAAATCTAAGTAAGGTAAACTATTGGATTTTACAGTGTACTGACAACAATGACATCCAAATAGCATTCCACAACTTTCTACTTTTACTGTCAGTAACTTTCAGAGACAGCATGTCAGCTTCATCCACAAGGTCCATATGATCATCGCAGTCATCTTATTGCAACTTTTTTGTTCCTTGTCACATTAGTGAAGGATGCAGGACAGTAGATGGTTGACAGAATTGTTACACTCACTTATCTTATCCAACTCACAGATAAAATTGCTTCAGAAGTTAGGCTGCCCTTTTCTGAAGTCCCTGTCTGGGCTGATAAATTATTTTTGGTGAGCATTAGTCTTCCACGCCATCTTCTGCTCAATTTAATTTGTACTGTATGTGCTGCAGTGCTTTAGATAATTGTAGTTCTGTTTCTTAAGATGTTGAAATTATACGGCTTGTCATGGTCTGGCCAGAAACCAGCTGAAAATGTTGATACTTTTCAAAATGGAAATGGAGTGTCTCTCATCTAAGCATAAGAGGATCACCATCTCAGCATGAGTGTAATGTTAATTGCCATGAAAGCATATTTCTTTAAAGTTTGTCGAGCTTGGATGCATTTAGTAATGTGAAATGTGCTCTAAAGATCTTCATCAAATAATCCACTGGATACCTCAGTTCATTCATATTAACAGGATCTCTGTTTTCAAAGCAAGACGATTCTATACTCTTTTTCTTCTGTAAGTATTTCCCAACCCTGATCTTCATCTCCTGACGTGGTCACTTTAATTATGTAGCAAATATAAAAGTAAAAAAGATAACTTTTCCCTGATTCCTTGGTTCATGCTGCGTTCATTTATTCTGGTGGGATTTTCACCCAACTAGATATGGTCAGTATCTGCCCAGCTAGTTTTTTTCACAGTTTTGAAATTTGTCAAACATATACCTTGTGACATGCCCTACAGCAGTGGTTCTCAAACCTCTCCATGAAGTACCCCCAGCACTGCACATTTTGTATGTCTCCCTATATCTGACACACCCACTTCAGGTCTTGCAGTCTCCACTAATGAGCTGATGAGTTGAATCAGGTGTGATGGATGAGGGAGACATACAAAATGTGCAGGGCTGGGGGTACTCCAGGACAGGTTTGAGAACCACTGCCCTACAGCATTCAACTGATCTTGTCAGTTAGGATTTTTGTTTTACCAAACCCTTCATGTGTAGAGCAGCAACGAATTTGAAAGTCAAGGCACCAACTGGGAATGAGATGGAATCTTGGCATTGTTTTGGTGAATTGAAATGAAGCTTGGGAATTGTCATTTTTATCCAGACCTGCAGGGTACCTGAGCAAGTTTGGGCCACCTACTGGTAAAAAAAAAAAACGTATTAAATTAAATGTATGCTTACAGTTTTAAAGGAATAGTTCACTCATAATCATAATTGTTTATAACTACCTTTTTCACTTATGTGGAATTATGTGGAACCTATGCCTGCATTTAATTTACATTACTGCTCTATAAGAGAGAGAGAGAGAGCGAGAGAGAGCACGCATACGTGATTGAGTGAACAGAATAAGAGATATTTGAGACATCAATTATAACTAGGGATGCACGATATATCGGCCACCATATCTGTATCGGCCGATAAATGCTCATTTTTTCTGTTATCGGTATCGGCCTGATAAGAAAATTTGGCCGATATCTTAAAGCCGATAATTAATGCATTATTTCCTTCAGATACACTTCAGATGCGCGCTGTTCGTTTTGTGCAATTGTATGTTGTAATATTGTGTTTATTTGATGTTTATCTGATTTATCTCATATAGAATGCTTTTGGTTAAGTTAAAAGAGCGCTTCAGTTTACCGGTGATCATCTTTAGCTCAGCGCACGCAGCTCAATCAGCAGTGCACAACATTAACTATGATTGGGAATGTCGTGTATATAACATTCTAATGAGAACATTATTATAATAAAACGTTGTGAATTCTTTGGGTTTAGTTGCTGTGTTTCAGCGCGTTGATATGGGAAGAGCGCCTCCACAACAGGATCACACATTCTGACTCTAGCACGCATAACTGCATCATTTTGTAACATATAATAAGTTGTAATATATGTTTTTTTGTTGTATTAATATTAATCTCAGGATGCGTTTCCTTGAGTTAAATAAGCTGGCAGCAAAACGCTTCAGTTTACCATGTTCATTCAGCTCTTCAGCTTCAGCACGTGCAGTTCAAACGGCTGCTATTTAAAACAGTGTTATTTGTTACTTTTTCAAAATCATTGATACATTATTAATAACAACAACCACTTGTATTTTTCTTATTATTTTCATCAACAATATGGTTTTAGTAATTAAAATCATTTAATTATTGTCCGTGCAGAGGCTATTCCGTTTTATTGATCTATGGCGCATTCATTTTGATTCTTTACACGTGTAATGATGTCCAGTGACTTGTTTGCATTATTTATGCATTATTTTATTTATTTGTAAGACTTTTTTTATGACTAAATTTGGTAATGGGAGAGTAAAAATATTTTTAAAACGTACACCGTTCAAACTAGGCTGCTTATGTTGAAGTGTTTGGGATGTGGCTTTTAATGATGAGATCTTTTTTGTAATCAGGCTCTCAAAAAGTATATAACAATTTGGATATAGATTTATCGGCCAACATATCGGTTATCGGCTTTCAAATATAAAGAATAATCGTTTATCGGTATCGGCCAAAATTTTCATATCGGTGCATCCCTAATTATAACCCAACTCTTTCTCACTTCCTCTCTCTCACACTTCCTTTCCCTTTCTCTCACTCTCATCCTTTCACCTTAGCTGGGATTATTTTGACATTTTCTGATACTTCTGCCTTAAAATTCTCAGTTTGCTGAAATCCAACAGTACTCACCATGTAACCCCCACATGCTCACTTGTACACACTTTCCTCCTCTCATGTCAAACCCTCTTCAGTAATCCACGAGAGGCTTTGTTGTGAAGCAAAGTGCATGGTTTTAAAGGGCAGGGGCTTTTGGTGCATGTGCTGAAACAATGATGTGTAACTACATCAAGTGGCTACTTGGTGATGAGGACTGATGATTCAAATGCATTTTCATGTAACCCACTTCCACCAGCCAAGCTGCTTTCCATGCACTTTCACAACAGGAAGCCAGAGAGCCCAAAATAGCTGGCATGGGAATTGCTGACACATTATGAGCTATTTGGAAATGTGCTTTATGAGATTATTAGAACTAGAGGTTTAGTGTTGCACTGACTCATAATGACTGATTTCAAGCATGAGCAACGTGTTGAGTTTGTTTGTACAGAAGAAACACTGTGAACATTTTGGTGACTATATAAGCGGATAAAAGTGCCTTGTTTTTTTTTTTTCTTCAAAAGATCCATTTACTTTATTTTAATGTGCCTGTAGCCTATATTCCATTAAAAAAATTGTAGTCATTTTTTTTTTATGTCTCTCATGCTTACCAAGGCTGCATTTAGTTAATAATAGATATTATTTATTTATATATATATATATTTTTTTTTTTTGTTTGTCAAACGCCGTTAGTCTTTTCATTTCACATATCCTCAAAAATCATACTAATATGAGAAATATAATTTTTCTGTGCACTTTTTAGGTTATGCATTCAAACAACTCTCAAACAGTGCGCATATATACCAAAATGATTGCTTATTGTGCTTAATGGTTTTAAATCAATTGTTTTTAAACCAAAGGACTTAAAATGCATTCACGGAAACATCATATGAGCGATAGAGATGATAATCCAAAACCTCTCTCTCTCACTATGTGTAATATATATATATATGTGCATACATACATACATACATATCTGCTAAATGACTAAATGTAAATGTGTATATGTGCATACATATAATATAAAACATGCCCAATAAAAAAATAAAGCACTTAAAGGGGAAAAATGGTATTTCACATCATTTTAACTATGATAATTAGCCTGTTTTAACTAGATTAAATGAATTAAGATAAAGAAATTAGCAGGAAAATATTATGAGTAAGCTTTATTTTATTAATCAGCCTAAAACTAGATATGCAGAATAGCCCAACCTTAATTGTGTCGTGGAGGATAGGAAAGAGTTAAATCAGAAAGAATAATTAAGTCATCTCTTTCTTAAATGCTAAAACTCTCTAGGTACAGGCAAGGCTGCAAATTAACAATCACAATAAAGGATATCATACTATATGTAATGAAGTGAGAGATGAGTTGAAAGTGAAAAATTCACAAAATAAACATCACTAAAGAAACAACACTTACTGCACTAGGGAGCTGGCACGATGCCGCCTCACCTCATGGTTTGCAGTTTTCGTAAGAGTGTGATAAACACATCATTATATCATTTTCACAGTCTTTACTGAAATGTACATCATTAGATGAATCACCTGAATTAGAATATTATATAACTCTCTTTACCTCTTCACTGTCTGCTAACTATTGGACAAGCTGTGGACCTTCATTGCAGAGGCTGTATTAAAATTAACTAGCATAATGAGAAAATGAATGACTTATTGGTGGCTTGCTTGTTAGAGTCATTAGGACTTGTGTTTATGCTCATCTATCATAGGAGGAGCAGCTAGAATTGGCTCTGTTGTTTTTATAGAGCATGGATTGTTCAAATTATCCATTAACTTTTATTGCAGTAAGTGTGCAGACACTGCTAAAAGAATAAGGCCAGCAATTAGCACTCTATGGGAATCAGTGTGAACTCAAACCCAGTTAGAGATGTGCATGGATGGGCCTATTAACCTCTACACCCTCTCATTCTTTTGTACTTCATTACTGTACCTCATTAAATTTCCACATGGAAAGGTGTTTATAATTGGGTTGTGTTTTATGATGGTCAACTCTATTGTTGTCTTGCTGCTGATCTTGGTGTGGATTAAATCCTAGAAGATTAACTGTATAGTTACACATTATTTACCCATCCTCATGTCGTTTTCCCATACAAATGACAAAAATGTATGGAAAAATCCATGGAAAAGGTTTTGTGTGAGAAATGCACTAGATGTTAAATGTAGAACTTCTGTGACTGGATCATTGTTTCAGTGAGTTGAACTCTATGTCTTAAATGAATCATTGAGTCGGGTTTTTGAACTAGATCAACCAAGTGAAAACAGTTTGATTTAAACATTGGTCTTTTTGAATTTTAGGACTTAAAATTGCATTTTAGGAAGTCTTTTAATATATTGCACAAGTGAAATGGATTAAAATGCCTTTCCCTCCATTGTTGAACCAGCAGTAGTCACTAGTCATGTAATTACTTAAATATATGCTGACAAAGTCAAAGGTCAAAGTTATCTTGCATATTCACCTATTGGCTCATAATGTAAAAGGGCATTTGTAAGCCATTCTGCTGTACTAATAAATTGATGGTATCAGTTTTGTACAGATCAATACAGCTTTGCATTTAGATGACAGAGCACATAACCATAATGATAAGAATTGGCTTTAACCTTTAACCTTCACCTGTTCAATTTACTTTCTTATAATATTTCCTATATGTATCTATCTACTCTTTCTCGCATAGTTGCTGCTAATGGCTTTTTTAAAAAAAAAATGTTTTTACATTTATTTCAAAATGTTTTCTAGATTTAATTCATCATATTTTTTTGCTGAAGTTTAGTATGATGCTGTGTCTGATTCATGTTTAATTTATTGCAAGGCAGTTTGGTTGAAATAAAGTTTAGGCTCTCTTCAGAGCAACAGATGTCAGATGGATCTGGAGTCGTTTCAGGTTATTCCTTCTATTCATCACTGAAATGTGTGCAACGGATGTGGGGGTTTTTGCTGGTAAAGGAAGGACCAGACTACTCATAGGGAACTGTACTTCCAATACTACAATTTAATTAGAGAAATGTGACCCTGGACCACAAAACCAGTCATAAGTGTAAATTTTTCGAAATTGAGATTTATATATCATCTGAAAGCTGAATAAATAAGCTTTCTGTTGATGTATGGTTTGTTAGGATAGGACAATTTTTGGCTGAGATACAAATTTTATTTGAAAATCTGGAATCTGAGGGTGCAAAAAATTCAAAATATTGAGAAAATCGCCTTTAAAGTTGTCCAAATGAAGTTCTTATCAATGCATATTACTAATCAAAAATTAAGTTTTAATATATTTACAGTAGGAAATTTACAAAATATCTTCATGGAACATTATCTTTATTTAATGTCCTAATGATTTTGGCATAAAAAAAAATCTATAATTTTGACCCATACCATGTATTTTGGCTATTGCTACAAATACACCCAAGCGACTTAAGACTGGTTTTGAGGTCCAGGGTCACAAATGTGATACTACCCTATCTGTCAGCGATGCATGTAATAGGTGCAAGCAATCACCAGCAGACCTCATTCACATGTTGTGGGAATGCCCTAAATTATTTGATTATTGGACTAAAATATTTAAAACTTTGAAAGATGCCTTCGACATAGATATCGATACAAATCCATTTTTGGGCGTTTTTGGGTTGGCAGTAGATGTTAACCTTTCAGTAACGATCCAAAAGGCTTTAGCCTTTACTACTTTACTAGCAAGACGTCTCATCCTTTTAAAGTGGAAGCACGTCTCACCCCCTTCCTTTGATACATGGCTAAAAGAAGTGTTTACTTGCATTAAATTGGAAAAAATTAGACTGTCACTCACTGGTTCGTTAAAGACCTTTGATGGTGTGGCGCCCCTTTTCAGATTATCTGCTGGCTAACTGTCTTGATACTTAAGCTGAGCATTAATATATAAACATACAATTTTTATTTATGTTTTTTAAACAAAGCATTACATTTTTTTTATTATTATTAAAATGTATTTATTTATTTATTAAATTTTTTTTAACCCCCGGGTTTTATTTTATCTTTTTTTCTCCTCTGGAAAAGGGAGGGAAGTATTTAGTGGGGTAGTATTAGTAATAACATGGAAAAATAATTTTATAAAATGAATGTTGTAATTTGTTGAGTTGATATTCCATGCAGAAAATCTAATAATAAAGACATTTGAAATAAATACCATGTGATGTTGAGGGCAGATATTTGCATGAATGGATACAATCAAATACAGCGGGCCAATGCATGTATTAAACATTGGTTTTAAAGACTGGCAGATCTACAAGACAGAATAATGAATTCTATCCAAAGGTTGTGGCTGCCTTTTCTACCATTGACCCTCTGTAATGGAGGGAAGTGATGTTGTCGTATTCAGCTCATGATACAATTTTCATCTTGTCACCCACCTCTCTGCAACACTGCACAGGAGGATTTGTGTCCTTATTTCTCCCTTTCTCTTGGGAGTAGAATAAAGTAGATATTCATGGTTTTACACAATGGAAGTGAAATTATGGCATGTGATCGAAGCTACAGGCCTGTTTTGTTAAAATCATTTGTTTTCCCAACCAAGCTTTTAGAAGTGCATATGCATAAAATGAACTAGGGCTGGGCGATATGACGGTATATAACATTAATAGATTTTTTTTTTTTTTTAATTCTTTGTATACCGTGACATGTAAATAAGTTGGCATGGTTAACTCATGTGCAGCGTGCATGAGACTGAGAAAAGAAACAAGGAGAAAGATAAACAAACATATCAGGAGGATCCACAAAGGATTAAATTTTCTAAAGGGTTGTTAAAAATGTGAAATTGTCGGAACAAAGGTGCAGCAGTCAACCGCGAGAGCATTGCAGCACCCGGACAGTTTAGAGGAGCGCACAGGCTCACAACGGTGGAAGCATAATTAATTAAGTTTACTTGACTACAACAATTCATATATCAATGTCGTAATGAATAGAAATAGCCTTAAATAATGTGTAGTTATCAGCATCTTTCTGCCTCTTGTGTGTACAGTTAATTTTTACAGACGAGAATCGCATTTAACATGGATGCGCAAGTGGTTGCCGTGGTAATGAACAACCTGCCTGTTAAAGCGGATTACATAATCCTGTATAAAGGCAAAATGACTAAATATTGAGGATGCTACATGCACATATTATATTTTTCTAACTCCAGCCGATCTGACACTTATTGGAACCAGTTGATAATAACCTCCTGTGATTCAGTGTGTCTCTCAACTTGATGCTCAAATTAACCAATAACATTTTAATGATGCAGAAGACGAGAGTGCACGTGCAATGAGAGACGAATATGATAGGCTGAGCACGTGTCAGTCTTCACTAGTGCTGTCAAAATGGCTGAAAACCTAAATTCGAAATTTGTACTTCAATATCAAAATTTGAATTATATTCGCATTTAAAATGCATAATTTCAGTTATGGTGAAAAATAGCTTTTGGCTTCTCTTCTGAGGCCACAAGAGGGTGCATCAAACAAAATATTACTAATGCATGTTTATTCAAAGCAATAANGACTTGCCGCTTCCGCAGGGCACTGGAGGGGGTCAACAATAGTGGCGTTTTCCATACGGATCACAATTCGTCATTCGTCGCGCGTTGCGGGGCTGGGTGCGCGTGGCGAAACACGCAAGCCAATTGTCATTGGCTTGTTTAGTTAACACTTTAAGGTGATTGGGCTCTCGGGCGAGATTCCAATTCGTCAGTCACTGACGTAACGTCTCCGTTCCCTCCTTCGGGGAACGAGGGTTACACAAGTAACCTCGACGATCATCTCATAGCTGTGATAGGCTATTTGGTTTTTTATCCTACACTTATTTTGACCTTAGTGGGAGCAAAATAAAAAAAAACCAAACAAAAACAAAAAAAAAAAAGGGCCCCCCCCCCTAAACAAGACGGTGCAAGATTGAGCCTTGTGGACTCTGCATGTTCATGGACGTCCACTTAGACTTAGCTCTCACTATACTCACATAATAACCTCTCCCTTCTAAGTATGACCTGAACCATTTAATTACCATGCCAGAAAGCCCGACCAAGTTTTACAGTCTCTCTAGTAGTTGTTTATGATCACTGTACAATTAAAAGCAGTCTTGCTGAGAAGAGACTTCTTTTAAACATTAGAAAATATTACAGATCCTAATTTGAACACTATGTGTGAATGTTATTAACAGAGCTGTTGTAATGATTATTATCATTATTATTGTCTTACTTTTTATTTTATTTTACAGAACAACAGTAAAATTACAATACTAACATTTATGAATGTTGATAAGAGTTCTTGCTTTTTCTCAACTCTTATTTTGGTGGAAACGCGCAGGAAGACCTCAATGCTTCCTTT
The DNA here is from genome assembly GCA_018155175.1 of Sinocyclocheilus anophthalmus. Classification (NCBI taxonomy): domain Eukaryota; kingdom Metazoa; phylum Chordata; class Actinopteri; order Cypriniformes; family Cyprinidae; genus Sinocyclocheilus; species Sinocyclocheilus anophthalmus. Next base: position 177,423 of record JADLZN010009623.1, on the reverse strand, counting down.
TTGTTGACAGCAACAGATTTATAAATAAGTCTAATTACGAATACGTCATACGTATCGCATTGTCACATGCCTTGTAAAAATTAATAAAAATGTGACTGAGCAACTGACGACTGTATCAGCTCAGATTTTCCTCGTGCTTTGGATTTTGAACCCTGGCTAACAAGCAGATAGCGCGGTGAGTGCGTGCAGCGCTGTCAGAATACATGCAATGCGTGCGTGTATTAGAAAACATAATGTTCTGCAGTTTATTTACTAATTGTTTAAGGCCATTTCGCGATTTCAATCATCATACAGTAACCAGCAACAATCACACCTTCCTCTTCTCATCGAAGACATGCGCTGCCGTAGGAAACAGTCTCTCGCTGTCGGTGCTTGTAATGATTTTTGCGTCTTTCTCGGACAGTTTTAAATGCTTCCAAACTGCTGCTATGTTTGCTGCATTAAAGAGTGCGCGCCTCTTCGCTGGTTGCTATTTGATCGCGCCATATCATTGTTCGGTACAATTTATTCTGTCTTTTCACTTATTCGGCCGAACACCGAAAAAGCTTTTTTATGTTTTTTCGGGCGAATAAATAAGGGATAGTTCACCCAAAAATTAAAATTTGATGTTTATCTGCTTACCCCCAGATCCAAGATGTAGGTGTAGGGATTTTCTTAATATGAACAGACACTGATATCACTATTCACAAGGTTCACTATTTCACCCAGCACATGAGTCCCATATTCTTGGTCTATGTCCTGTCAGTATGGTGAAATCATCTACTCATGAGATCGAAACTAATTCGATCAGGAGACGACAAAGCTTTCTTGGTATCAAGGACTGAAAGAGTTCATTCACAACCTATAGAAACCCCATGTCTTGGGACCCACCAATGGATGGAACCATTATGTCCAGAACAGGAAAATAATTAAATAATGCCCTCAGGCAAGCACAGGATATACAGCGTGACGCCACATGACTATCCCATGTTTAACCACCTGCTTCCTGCATGACCGAAACCCTTACTTGCAGAACATTGTATCTATTTTAAAAGACAAATTGTTTAAAACGTATAAGTAGTGAAAATGTATCCACTGTATGTGTTATGCCGTATATATATATTTTATGTGTTTATCGAAACCATGATACCTCAATCTTGGCCTTATAACTTTTCTTTTAGTGATTATGATTACTGTGCATGCAAAATACCTGTTGTTTAAGCTTGAATGAGAGCTTGTCTTATTCGCCGAACATTGGTGTTAATGAAAAGTTTATATTTTGTATTATTCTCTGGTGATAATACTGTTATCAGAAGAGATTATAAACTTGCAGAAGTGCTCTCCACAAACAGCATGCAACAAGCCACCATCTGATTGGACAGCGACCTGTGGGCTGGAAAAAAGTCAGCCTGTTTAAAATGGACACAAAGCCCTCTGGCGCGGTCTTAAGCTTTATCGCACTCTCACTCAAAAGAACGTTGGCTTTCACCTTGGTGAGCGCGATAAAGCGCCCCACGCCATACCACCGCAGTAGCAAGACCATCTAAGAACTCAGACATTTCAGTGAGACTTCGCGATCTTCAGAGAACTTGAAAGTCTTTCAAACTCAGACTTTTAGCAGGACTGTGAAGCCTCTTCAGTAAACCGGCAACCAAGTACTCCAAGAGTGGTTTCCCAAAAGGACGTCACCCATACGTCAGATCAACAGCCAATCAGCGAGGGAATTCCCCTCAACAGACATCCAGGAAGCAGCGTCAGCGAAGGAACTGCCTCAGTGTTTCAGCTCTCAACTAAACAGAACGCAAGTAAACGAACAAACTCTTCAGATCTGCTGAACTGGTGTAGAGCTAAGTTAAACAGTAAAGATAAGACAATCGCTGCTTGGTGTTCTCCTAGGCTGAATTTAAAACCACTCGCGAAACTTAATGCAACTCCGTTGACTCCTTTCCTTGAATCTTTGTGTGTACGTGTGTGTATGTTTTAGTTAGGTTTTTATGTAATCTAGATTAGCCAATAAAATTCATGTTTCATTTATAAACAAGAAGTTTCTTGGCTCATATAATTTTAAGGTTAAACCTATGCCAAAACGATCCTTGCTTGCTACTTAGCTCGTAGCTTACTTATAATAATTACCTCTGTTAAGAGATTACAAATAAGCTTAATTGTGTTGACCGTGGCCAGGAAGACACATATTAAATTTGTTAAAAGATACTAAGAATCACCGGCTCGCTGGACGACCTTGATTTGAAGTAAAAACTAACAAATTTGGAAGCGGTTTAATCAGGTGGACTTGGGACATTCAGACCCGGGTTCTAGCAAAAAAACCTGAATGTGGAATAATCATTTTCCGTACAACTAAGTAAAATTTTACATAGGGTGACTTTGTTTCTTCATTTTTAATCCCACCGTTGCTCTCCTATCAGTCTTATAATGCATGGCGACATGTGTGCCAATCACGACACGGATGCCTTGCGCGCCCCAAGACAGTTGAACATAGTGGGATGATTGAGACAAAATTAGATAATACTGTTCAGTTTTTTGCACAGACTGATCGTTTCGTGTCTTTACGCATCAATGTATCGTCACGAGCCGCAGTGTTTTAATTTGGTTTGTTGGTGCATGTTTTTTTTACTCTCATAGATTTTTGTTACCATTCCCATGCATTATACGACTGACAGACTGCAACGGCTGGACTTAAAAATCATCATTTGAGTTCTACTGAAGAAACAAAGTCACCTACTCTCGGGATGGCCCTGGGGGTAGCAGATAAACATCAAATTTGTCATTTTTGGGTGAACTATCCCTTTAATCATAAGTTTAGTCTTTTTATACCAATAAAATAATTTCCAAATAAAAGGAAAGAAATCAACAAGGTGAAGTAACACTTTCCCTTCTGAAGTATTTTGAGTTTTATTTATTGCTATAAGCCCTTTTGTCGACGTTCAGAATACTCCATATATTAATAACTATATCAAAAATATAATGCACTTCACCGTGAACTAGGTATCACGCACCTGGGAATATAACTCTGAATAATGCCCTTTTTTTCTTTGGTGCTTCTGTTTTTCTATACTCAGAAATAGAGCATTCAACAACGAATGGTTTTTAATTAGAGGTTAAAGTGCTGTTGGCATGTTTTGTTTTATACATCATTAACATGTCCACTCTTCAGCAGTTTTTGCCCCTCTTAAAAGCTTGTCTAGAAATGGTATGGTGCTCTCTGTTTTTCTCTTAATCACAGTGCATTTGTCTAAAGATTGTAGTGGAGACCAGGGGCAGTTGTAACACTAAATTTCTTCACAAACAAGCTAGACAGATGATACTTGAGTGTAGCTGTGCACAGTGATGGCAGTTAAATTGCTGGAGGTCACCAGGCCAATCTGCTGTTGGTTTATAGCAGCTGACTATGCGGTAGTATCCAGCTGTATGAAGTAGTGCTTTACTGTCTGCACTTCCTTCACTAGTCTACACATTGTGTTGATGCTCATTTCCATAAAGTTTTTTGCATTAGGAATGCATTATTGATTGATATTAGAGACTTTAAAATTTACTGTTTCATGTTATAAATAATTTTGGATTCAATTTGGGGTATTCTTTAATGTTTATAAAAAGTCCTTTATGCATCCATCAATGCTGAATTTATTTGACCAAAATACAGTAAGAAGTTATATTGTGTTTTCTTTAGCTGATGCTGATACCGATATATTTCCTTTTGCTTGGAAACAACACCTTTCCTGTACAGAGATTATAAGCAAAATATTTTTCCTTTGGTTCGTTTTACAAAAATACTTTTGATAATTAAATAAACAGTGAAGTTCTTTTATAATGAGAGTACATTGAAAGCTTTGAAAATAACTATAAAGCAACTATAAAGCAATCCTTAACATTTTATTTGAATATTCAACATTTGTATATGGTCTACAGCAAAGAGTTGACATATATTTATATTTGGTGTGTATTGGTAATAGAGATAAGATATAATATTATAGTTTCTATATTAATATATATATAATATTTTTTATTTTTTTATTGAATTTTTCTTGTGATGGCAAAGCTGAATTTTCAGAAGCCATTACTCCAGTCCTCAGTGTCACATGATCCTGATTTGGTGCTTAAGAAACATTTCTTCTTATTATTAATATCAATGTTGAAAACTGTTTTTTGCTGCTTAATATTTTTGTGGAAACATCTTTGATGAATAGAAAGCTTTTGACGTCTTTACTGTCACATTCTCTTGCAGTATCTACAGTATTAAAAGAGAATATGAAGTGAGTGGGTTTGAACTTCACAAAAAAGCAGTGTACTGCTTTGGGTGTGTTGTGTGCATATATTCTTTATCCATTTCACATGACAGCAAATGTGGGAGGTGGTAAAAAAATATATTATATTAGATTTCAGTGGGTAGAGCTGAATTAGCTGCTAGTTTAATGGCTTTCATGGGATTTAGCACATCTGTCAGATGTTTTTTTTTTTTGCAATGTTCAAATGAGATAGATGGATATAAATTTTTTAGAACCGATACCGATTATATGCATGTTTATGTGGTCGATAACTGATATGCAGAACCGATATTTATTTATTGTTTTACTTCTGATTTTGACACAATGTTAACAGCAGTACTGAACTGAACAAGCATTTTTATTTACAACACTTTCAGTACTGTAATTTCACTCCCTCCTTGCAAACCAAACTAAACAACGTTATTTCTACATCAGTAAATATAGGGGTCTAAAACTGAAAGAAAGAAAAACAGATAAATAAACAAATAATAAATAAATAAAGTGCACTATCATTAAAGTATCTTTGTTAAATAAAAGCTTTGATCAGTTAAACAAACAGGTATAACTGTTTGTTTAACTGTTTGTAACAAAAATAAAGAACATACATAAAGAAAGCATAAAACAGTATACATTGAGGAAATAAAAAACAAAACAGCAAATACATCATTTCAAATTGAGAGTCGATCTCAACTGGCATGTTATCAGGGTTATTAATAGTATTTTCGTCTGTCCTGATTATGAAATGAAATACCTGCTGACAGAGCACTGGTTTTATTTGTGCGTTTACACAGAACGTATATTGAAATTGTGAACTTTCGTGGAGATAATTTCCACAGAACTGTAATTACTTGGATGCTTATTAACTAAATAAAAGTTATATAGAAAATGTTAATGTAATTTAGGCAGTCTTGAGTGAGTGGATCTTGTTAAAAGCTACAAACGGCGGCCATACTGGAGCATGCCTGAGCGTCAGTCATGTGTGAATGGGACTCATGAATGGCAGCTTTACAAGAGTATAATTACATTTCATAAACAACAGAGAGAGTTAAATTAGGCTTGTTTGTTTCCAACATGCACTTATTTAAGTCTGTCTTATTTAAACTCATGTAAAGTTAGGCCTTTGGGGCATAACTTTATGGATTGCATGACTCTCGTTGAGTTTATCTCCATTTCTCAATGCCAAGCTTAAACTACATATCATTCATTTATGTAGCACATCTTATTTGTGCATTATTGGCTGATATGTTAAATAAAGCATATCAATTAAAGCAAATCAAATTACTTTACCTGTGAACACTGTTGTTGACTCATCTCTCTTCAAGATGCAGTGCCATAATGGAGGTCTTGCACACAATTCTCAAAGCGCCATATATCGGTGAATCGGATAATACAAAACCTATATCGGATAATAGAAAAATGCTTAAATATTGGGGAAAATATTGGTAAAACCGATTATTGGTCAATGTATACCGTCTAGTATTCAACACTATATATGTCTGGTCTCTCATGGGTGGAGAGTTTTATTCCAGAGTGTCAGAAATGGTGTAGGCAATTACAATTATTAAAATGGCTTTCATGTAATTATCTCCAAATAAAATCTTTTTAATTTCCCTCCATCCTTAACACCCCTGTCTTATTTCTCTTCTCCATCTCTATTGGTCTGTGTGCTATTTTATTCTTTAAAAAGAATGATAGCAGAAAGAAAAGTAAAACAAACACTCGGCCCAAGGAAGAGCATTCTCACTTTCTTCTGCACTGAGATGCATTTTAGCTCATCAGTCAAACACAAAGCAATCAGTCGCACTCTCTTCCATCGCTAATTATTTTAGTATTTTCATCACAAACGCACTCAGGGAAAGCTAATGCGTTTTTAAAGTAGAAAATGGTTTGAATTGTTTTAGTGGAATTGTCTCTTTGGCACACAGTTTAAAATCAATGGGAAGCTCAGAACATTTCCAGAGGAAAAGCAGTATATTTACAAACCTGAAGCTATATTAAATGCAGACCACGTTTAGATAAGTTTGCATTATTTTTCATTAAAAAAAAATGAAGTACAAAGGCACACATGCAAATGATGTTCCTGGGATGTTCAAGGATCCAAAAATAGGCATTAAATTAAGATTAAAATCTGAATAAATGTGCTAGAGAAGTGTGCTCATTTCTTACATGTTAATTGATTTCACAGGAGCCGTCAGTGATGCCCTTGCTGATTCTCTGTCATCAGTTGGTGGGACATTACCTCACTTCCTGCAAGAGCCTGAGGATGCTTACATAATCAAAAACAACCCTATCAAGCTGCACTGCCGTGCGACCCCTGCCCTGCAGATCTTCTTCAAATGTAATGGGGAATGGGTCCATCAGAACCAACATACTTCACAAGAGTACATGGACCATAACACTGGTAAGACACATATGATCTGGGCTGCTGCTGTCCACCTAATCATTTATTTTAAAGAAATATTTTATGTATGTCAATATAAGCCTGTTGGTTCATCTGTACACTTAAATCTCTTATCTGTTAGATCCTTAATGGATCTTTTTCCTCTTTGTCTCCTCTAGATTTTTTGTTCTGTATTTTGCTTTTTATAACTCATTATGAAAACACTATCTAAAAAAGCCAGGAATATATATGATAAAACAACATTTAATTGGTCAGTTGGTAAGTTTTGTTAACTGTATTCACTGTTATGTAGTCTGAGAATTTTATTCCATAAATTGCTTCAGAATTTATCTTCACACTACAGCTGGTTATTTCCCAGTTAGTCTGCATCACAGGAGAGATTTAGATGCTCATTGTGATATTCTCATGAATAAATAAAGATCATGGCTGGGGTGATTTGACATCTGTCATGATACAGTAACATTGAGATTCTTTATGGTTACTATGGCTGTTGTGTTTCAGAACTGTGATATGTTGCAGTCTTTTTACACACTTGTTTCAGTGCTTTGCACAGTTGTATTATTAGCCTGTGCAGAGTCTGGATTTGGGTGGAATATAAATAATTGTGTTCACTGACCAATGCTAAAAAAATGCCAAAAATATTAACAAAATGAATAAAAATATAACTAAAAATAACTCATATCAATTTTTTTCTTCCCCACCTACTTGTAAAGTCAGATGTTGTATTGTTTTAAGTTCTGTAACATTCCATTCATCTTTCCTTGGCAGCTTGCCAGCTGCAATGATGTCCAGCACAATTTAGGCTGAATTACAGGAACTGTCAGATGTACACTCGACAGTGCATTGATTAGAGGATTTCAACTTCTGTATTAACAAAAAATAAAAACCTAATCCACCAGCTTCTCTGAAGCACACCATGATTAGTCCACATAGGCATTTGCCTCTCATGAAGGCTACGTGCCAGGAATAGCCTCTTAATTGCTTCTGGAAGTTCATTATTGTGTGATTGCTGTGCTGTGAAATTATTGAGGGCTTTATAATGGGAAAATGAAAAATCACAACAAATTATTTTCCCGTCAACATATGGGAAAAGTTTCAAGTTTGTTTTATTTATATAGCACATTTAAAAACAGCAAACACCCCTGGCCAAAGTGCTGAACAAACAAAGACATAGAACACAGGGCAACCCACAGATTCATACCATAAACTCACAATGAATCGAAAACCAAAGAGAAGAAATATGTTTTAAGAGATGATTTAAAATCAGTTAAAGACTGTACCAGTCGGAGAAGTTTAGGCAAACTTGCTTGTCACTATGTCACATTCTGTAGATGCATTGCCAAACCATGTGATTTGCTATGTCACAAAAATTACTTTAAAGGGGTCATATGATTCGATTTCAATTTTTCCTTTCTCTTTGGAGCGTTACAAGCTCTTGGTGCATAAAGAAGATCTGTAAAGTTGCAAAGACTAAAGTCTTAAATCCAAAGAGATATTCTTTATAAAAGTTAAGAGTCAGCCACAATTACCTAAAACGGCTCATTCTAACACGCCCCCACATACCTACGTCACTATCTGGGAAGATTTGCATAACGCCACCCAAATGTTCACGCAAAGAAAGAAGGCGTAACTTTTATTCTCGCTGTAGTATTGTTGCTGCCGCCATGTCGTAAAGACGCTGTGTGCTTCGTTGTGAAAGCGAAACTACTTTGTTTGGCCTTCCAAAAGAGGACGATATCTGCTTTGTCATGCCTGGAGCTGATCCGTGCTGGTTGCTGAGGAGATACATCAACTTTGCGCTGTGGATCGTTGGATCGGCTTTCACCGTGGATGAAGCTGAGTCCAGCCCGGGGTCGCCACATGTAGTTGCCGCAAGCCCCTTCGCCGAATCCCCCCGCCGCACCGTTCTCAAGCCCGCCGCCTCTGCTCCACTCTAGTAAACTTAGTTTACAACATTGCTCCAGAACACTTCAACCCAAATATTCAGATGTGTGGCGCCCCCCCCAAACAATTGTATGGAGGACTGTTTACTGATCCTGGGAGTAACGTTAGACTAAAATGCCGGCAGTTCTGACTCACAGCCTGTAAGCAAGTTTTTTTTTATATTTTAAAGAGTTTTTATATTTTATATTTTTATATTTAAAGCAAGTTTTTTGAACAGTGTAGAGTAGCGCTTGCTGTTTGTAATTTCTCCGAAGCGGCCTGGTTGTATGTTTACGTGGCATGATGCAACGCAACGCGTAAAAAGACAGTATAAGTCATTATAATTCATAATTATGTCCCCACTGGATGCAACGAATACCTCGTTTATAATGGGTTTTCATGTTTTTGAATCATCGCCCCGGCCTGACAGGGCATCATCACAATATGGTAGGGGCGTAACATTTCCGTCACACGCTTGAGGCATTCGACCAATCATAAAAAAAAAAACACACTGGGGGATAGCTGGCCATCCACAGCACACCTTCTTATCGACCGATGGCTTGTAAAATCGACGTGTTTCAGAAAGGCAGGGCATAGAGGAGAAACAATAATGTACAGTATGTGGAAAATACTGTTTTTTTTAACCTTAAACCGCATAAATACATTTCATTACACCAAATACACAAAATAATGTTATTTTTAGCAACATCATATGACCCCTTTAACAGTGGATTTATTTAAATACATATTCTGATATGGATGTATTCAGTCAGTGCTGGATTGTTATAGCTAAAAACAGGAAGAGGACACTACAGTGAGCATGTAATCACTGAAACGAACATCTCAAGATGTCTCGATTTCTGCTTTTACATTGATAATATGCTCAGAAATTGGTCTGGCAAGCTGCACCATGCAGCTTTCCTGTGTTTTTTGTCGACAGTAAAGAATGAGGTGACTTGTTGTTGTTTCGGTGGTGATTTCATCTGGTGATCTGCCCGGACGATTTATCACAGATTTTATCAATTTTATATGTGAAATAGCATCCAATAGGTTCTGGATGTCACATGCTCATTCCACTGAATGTTTTGTTTCTTTATCTAGCTTGCGATCTGTTGTACAATAGATTTACAGCAGATTTTTAGGGCAGATTTTTGCTCACCGTTCTCTGCTTCCCTTTTGCTCTGTCCAGCTACAATATGGAAAGCAGTAATTTCCTCCCCTGAGAATATACTTCCCCTATTACCAGGTTCACTGCCTGCAGTGTTGCCAAGGCGATGAAATGTATCAGTGTGGGCCCAAGTGGATTTGCAATTAGAAGAGCCAGAGGAAGTCTCCTTTCGGCCAATCACATTGCCAGCTTTACATCAGTGCTGAACTCATAACCAGTGATAACGACATCCTTTATAGCACCCACCATGCCACCATAATGGATGACAAAAACAAGGATTGGATTAGAGGGACGCTGATCAGAGCCACAGATCTACAAAGAATTTGATTTTATTGATTAGAGCATGGGTCTTCAATGTCATCGCAAGCGGAAGATAAGATCTCTTATTTACCAGGCATATATAAGCAGCAACACATTACCCTTGAGTTTAGACCAGGTGAAAAACGAGACGTACCAGTCCAAACCTGTTGGACAGAAGCCATTTGATGTCATTTCTTCCTTCCTTCTTTTATTTTTATTTTTGGGATTTTGTTTGCTATTGTGGCAACAAATTAAGATCATGTAGTCAGTTTTGTTTTTCATTCTGGCTTGTATTGGGAACTGAAAATAGTCAACAGAAGGGCAGCAGAAGGGGCTGTCACGTTTATAGCTGATAAATATAGCTGATTTCTTCATAAATAAACAAATGGGTGACAATAATGTTGATCAACTCAAATTTGTATCTTTATCTAATTCATTTAAAGTTTTCCCATGGTGCATCAACTGATATTTCTCTAAAACAAATTCTCAAATTGGTCCAAGCACCAATAGGGATGTGACAGAAAATGTTTGTAATGTCAGAACGGTTATTTTGTTATTAATTTACTCGTATCATAAATGTCACTGTTTTATTGCAGATAAAGTTCCTATTACAACACAATTATACTGTTGCTTTCATTCCGTAAGTCCAAACGCTTCTGCTGTCAAACAGTTTCCAGAGTCTGTTTTCAGAATTGGTGAGAACTGACAGTTAATGTGCCCACGGTAGCCTTTATATTGAGCCACTCTCAAAAAATTGACAATTTAATGACAGCTATCCTTAAAACTGTCCTCCATTATTGTCAGTTTTATAGAGCACATGTAAGCATTTAGGCCCATCCATCTTACTTTAATAATCATTATTTCATGGCTTTATTAAATACTTGATTCTAATTGCATTCATGAACATGAAAAACATTAAAAAAGCCCTACCCCAACATGTCTCTCTTTTTTTTTTGGGTGCACAAAATGGACATTTTTATTAGCCAAGTTGTATATTATTGTTGAAAATAATAATGTGAAGCCAAGAGATTATGCCTTCATTTATTTCTGCTTGTGGGCAAACACAATGTCATTGAGGGTGCTTGAGAATTTGCTGTGAATTCCATGATTGCCGAAATTCCATGAATGGATGGATGGATTTATCTATGCAATGTAATATTTTTGCACATTAGTGCCATAATCAGTGACAGAAACAGGTTTAATACATCAGCTAATTATATGCTCTCTTACGGTTTTTGCCTCAGCAAATCAGTTGCTGGTGTACTGAATGCCTTAATAATCCAATCCTTAAGGTGATGAATGTGGTTTATGATGCTAGTTACTGAGCATCCCTGGTGCTTCAATAATTTGCTCTGTTGAATTATAGCTCAGCAGGAGTTGAAAAGCACCTCGCTTATGCTGGTCTTGCAGTGACTGGTAAAACGGCAAGATGCATGCTTTCCTTCTGACATGAGCATTAATACTGCTTTGGGAAAAAATGTAAAAATACTTGTAATATTTTTCCTTTTATTCTTCAGTGTTGACTGGGGAAGAGATCTGAAATTTTCAAAGGTGTTTGACGAACCCCATTCTGGAGCACTACCTCAGGTTTTATTTGTTCCGAGCTCTGCAATATCAACCCATGAGGACAGTTATAGAGCATAACCATCATATGAAAAATCAGGAGGAAGAAACGACTGCTGCACTGCTTGCTGTACCTCTATTATTGTCTTTTACTGATAAATGAGTGACAAGCTGAAACTTCTATGCAGCAGCACTCAAATAAGCCCCACAGACTACTCCATTTAGGATTATAACCTGTGGATTGTGGTTAAAAAATGAGTCTCTGTTGATAAGTGTAGTTGTCGGTGGAGAAACAATCATATTGAATGTGACCAGATACTAGATGACACTTTTGCTTCGTGTCTGTAGATTAGAGGCAAATAGAAAGAGGCAGATCCAGACTAGTTCCAAACATTATAGGGGGTGCAGATGCTGCCTAGACCCAATAATGAGCTCTTTGTGTGCCCATCATACCTGAAGTGAAGACCTTGAGTCCTGGTGACCAGGCAGCAGTGACAAACTAACAATAGGGCCTTTCGCAGGAACCTTTTCATAGTACCAGAAACTAATTGTGGAACTACCCACTTTTCGGCGTGTTCGCACCACCGGAACTGGGAGCGATTTTAGTACCGGACTGCCTTTTTCGAGAACCAAATTAGCTCCTACTCCGGAGAAGGGTCTAACCAGGACAACTGGTACTAATCGTGACGTAAGTTGACATTGATTGGCCAAACGCATATGAAAACGCCCTCACCCGCCATGATTTAAAACTCCGTGTAAACATACTGTAAGCATGTCAACTTATTTCGCAAGTATGGAGAACAGCGATAGATGGACGGACGCTGAAGTGCAGGCACTTGTAGCAAATGTAGCACTACCAGTTGTCGTTGGAGATTCTAGTCCTCCTTTCCGTTCTTTCAATCGCTTTACGTATACGTCGACTTTCCATGTCCATTATTGTGAAACCCGCAAGACACAACAAAACACAGCTCCGAACACAGCATCCTCCATCCTCCTGTTGTTAACGTAGTTCTGTTTCTGTTGTTGAACGCCGCGCACAAATGACGTCGCTGTCGACCGGCTTACGTCACTTCTTAGTACACACTGTCAGTGCGAATGCAACCCTTTAAATGGTACTGGAAAATATTTCGCGCAAATTCGTCCCAGTATTTTAGTACTGTACATTTAGTTCTGGAAATAAAGCGGTGCGAAAGGGCCTATTGGCAAGATCTTTCCTCCGGCACTGTGCTGCATGCTTTTCTTCTCTGCCATAGAGAGTCACATTCTAATGGCTGCTATCGTCAGTAATTAAGTCAGTATGTTCCTGGAGTATTATGGTTTGAATTAGAGGTCGACCGATATGGTTTTTTCACTGGACGATGCCGATATTTAGAAATCAGGGCAGCCGATATATGATGCCGATTTTTTTGGCCGGTTTTCTTTTTTTTTTCTTCCTTCATCTCATAAAAGTGAGTTTGACTAAATGATTATTGCAGGGCACAAGATACAATAATAGTAGTAGTAGTAACCTAATTCATAGTAATAATACACGGCTCAAAACTTAAGCACCTTCTCAAAAACAGTTCTGAAGGATGCTTTTTGTTCATGTTTGCTGACAGACACCAGTTTCCCACAGACTTAAAAATGCAAATTCATTCTCTGCCAGAAGGAGGCGCTTTTGGAGCGGGAGATATAGCGGTTTCCCCGGTAAAGGCTGTAATCAAATCAGTGCTCCGCTCATGAACGCTACTTTATCAGGCATTACAGGAAAGACAAAATGAAAATGACATCGAAGCTTTTCTGAAGATGGCCGGTTCTTTTCAAAGATACATTCAAATAACCTCCAGCCCTGTCATGTTATTTTAAACGTGCAGTACTCAGATTTATTCAACAAAGAATAACTCAATGTATGGTAAACACTGGACACTGTTATAAGTCAAATGGCCATAGTGATAAAAATAAAAGATTTCACACATATTTCACAGCCTGCTGCTCATAACTGCTTAGAATGCACTGGCCACAAGCGATGACATCGTGGATGATATTGTCGGACCTACACACACATTTCATGAGGAAAGTTAACATGCACGTTATAATCAGCCCAGAAGTTTTGTCTGAATTGCATGTGTTTCTACTTTCACATGCAAATGACTTTCTAGTAGGGTAAAACGTAATTAATTACGCTTTCGAAACGGTCTTAAGCTGTGTGTGATCAAGAAGTGGCTGCAGAGTGTGAGTTGCTCCATCTCTCACGCAGCCAGAGAGATTCTCCGGCGTTCCGCAACAACGCTTAGCTGCCCGCAGATGCGCCTGCCTATAAATCGGCCTAATTTGTAGCACAATCGGCAAAACCGATTCATTAAAAAATGCCAAAAATCGGCCAATCAATCTGTCGATCTCTATTTGAATGAGTGAGAGTTAACTAGGAACTGGAATACGCTTTGTGGTGTTTGTGATTTTAAAGAAAGAAATTTAATTTCAGTTTTAAACAGTCTTCCAAAAATGAAAATTAGCTAAAAATGTACTCACCCTCAGGCCATCCAAGATGTAGATGAGTTTGTTTCTTCATACAAACAGATTCTGAGAAGTGTATGGCTGCAGTGAATGGGTGCTGTCAGAATGAAAGTTCAAACAGCTGATAAACATCCAGCATTTTTTAACTTTAAACATCACTTCTGGCCAAAATAAGAGTCCATAATAATGCCAGTATAATAATAATGCCATCATAATAAAGTTCATCCCCTGTTGTCTTCTTACTTCAAATCAAAATTGTCTTATCACATCCCATCTTTCCATGAAGAAACCGCATCTACTCTTGGATGAATGATGGTATTATTTTCAGCTAATTTTCATTTTTGTGTTTTTTGTAGTCGTTATTTTTTACTCTATTCATTGTTTTCAGCACCATATGAATATCATTATGCAGCTCAAACAGAAAAAGTTGTTATCTGCTCTAAACTGTAGCATTTCTGTCACATTTAAGAGAAAATTACTGTGCGTGCACAGTAAAATTATGTGGGCACTCATTGCAGCTATCCCCCAGCCAAAACATGTGAACTTGAATATAATATAACACATATTAAAAACTTTTCTGTGTCTTGTCACTCTTGCAATGTGCGGCCTAATTGATTATAATGAGAGTGATGTAGTTGTGTCATGCTGTTCCCTTTCACTGTAGATTGGCTGCACTGCTTCACACTGCGATTGGCTGATGTTTTGGCCCTTTTCAAGTCAACAGAGAAAGCCTGCAAAAGTTGTCAAATTAAGACACATAAATTTAAGTACATTTTATTATGCTTTAGTATAATAAATAGTAAAATATAATTTTATTATAAATTTTAGTTATGTTTTATTATATCAGTGTGTTCACTGAACTTTATATTTAGCATGAATATTACTAAAATATAAAGTGGCTTAACCTTAGTAGGATTCACCATGCAGATGTGTTAATTTGCCAGTTTATTAGTGCACACTTATCTTTTGCCTTTTAGCCATTATTGGTTCTTTATTTTTGTTAGTTAGGCCTACTAGGCAAACATCATATATCAAAATTAATTATTCATACAATTCTATCACCTGTAATGCATTTAATTAATTACTTTTTTTTTTTATTGGATGTAATTTACTAAGATATCTTGTATCCTTTATCATGTCAAATCACATATTTTATATAATTATTCTATGTAGTTTTCAATGCCTGCTAGTACATAATATATTGAATTTGAATTAAGTTTAAGTGCGTTTCTTTCATTTCTTTCACTCCATTTGCTTATATTGTTCTCTTTTTGACTTGTCTTGTTCAGATGTTTTATTGAGGCATTTACGTATTTAAAAAAATCGTTTGATTGTAAAAAGTTTGATTGTACCCATAAATATTTTAATTTAGTGCTACAAGTGCTCTTAAACACCAATCTTAGAGTAAAGTCCTGTTACTCTGTCGCTTCTGTTATTTATATTAATTTCTTCTCTCCTCTGTCTCAGACTGATGAAATCACTTTCCAGTGACTGCGCAGCAAAGCTTCAGGGCAGTTGTAGCTCATGTGGCTCAGTCCAGCTTTCTGTCATGGAAGAGGAGCCAGCTGACCACTGCGAGTATAGTTATGATGTGGCAGAGCTGACATGTGATATGGTGTTGACATCTGTTAGTGACAGCTTCTCCAAAAAAAAGCTGCTTTCTGAGAAAGTGCCTTTACGCTACAATAGATGGAAGCTGACTGCAAATGAAGGACAGAGATAGAGAGAGAGAGGACTTTTGCAGTACAACAAATGGAAGCTGACTGCAAAGCAAGGGCAGTGAAAGAGAACAAGTACAGGGCATCACCCTTCATTTCGCTTAACGCAGATGCATTTTAGTGTTGATGCTTATCTTCTCTGGGCCTGTAATGGCATTATCACAGACAATTGCACACTCAACACCCGCACTGCAACATATATGTCTGGAGCACAACAGGGGGCTTTTATTTATTTATTTTATTTGAAAAAGGAGGATATTATGCGAAATTACAAGTTTGAATTAAATTTTCTAAACCTGTGCCTTTCAGGTTTCAGACTGTTGGAGTTTTTAATAGCATGGACAAAGTAACCATGTAACTGATGGTAATTTATTATTATTTTTTGCTATTTATTGTTTTAATTCAGTGCTCCCTTTTTATAAGGTAATCATTGTGTTTGTTTTTGGCAAAGACAACTTTAAGACCAAGTAAAAGACTCCGCACTCGTAGCGAGGCAGTTTGATGAGCAAATGGGCATGTTAGGGGGGTAATCCTATCTACCAGCTTTTTTTTTTTTTTTTTTTTCACACAATGCTCTTTCTAGCTGTATGTTTTATAGTTTCTGATCTCTCTTAAAAAACTGAGATGATGTTTACGTGCTGTATTATATTGTCTTGATGCATACAGTACATATGTACATTTTATGATTAAATTCAGCATGAAATGGTAATTTAGCTATTTTTTGAGCTCTTATCAAGATACCATAACTCGATCTTTATTTGAAATGACTGCTATGTGAACGTATACCTTTAATATTTGTTAAACACCGCCCCTTTCTTACAATCAACTGCAAGCTTGCATTCAGATCTGCCTCCATCCAATTAACAAGATTAATAGATCCAAGATCCTGCCCTAATTTTTTTTTTAACAATAAGTTTCACTTAGATTTTAAAATACAGAAGAAAGACCTGACAGTACTTTCGCTTCATCGCGACTTTAAAGGTACAATAACAATAACAGCCTATTTAATTCTAAGAGTGGAAAAACAGGATGCAAAATGGTCATTTGAAACTATATTATGGCTGTATTTGTTGCAAGATGAAAAGGTTTGTAAAGGTGATCTCTTTAGGTACAACTGCCTTACAAAAATTGGTATAACACAGTTTAAAGATCTGTAATTGTTTATCAGGAAAGAGTAGCTCGTAAATGAGTTCAAACCTTGAATGCAATAGTGCTATTTCAGAAACGGCCTTGAATATGTTGTGCATATTTATGTCTTTCAGTTCATTTTTTATTTTTGAGTTCTTGAAGTCTTCCCTTCATCGCTCTAATAGCACTTTGTGCCGTGGCTGTTATGATAATTATTTATTTGGAGTTACGCTGGAGGGAGCTGCCACGCAGACATTGCAGAGCGGGTGGGGAGTGTGATGGAGGATGACATTAATGTGCTATTAAGCTTCTACCCCTTGAGCAAAGTGTCACATTTGCCACTGTGAGCTCAAGAACACACACATGCACACAGTGAGATGAGTCATTCGGAGGAGGTCACACCAATGTTATGTAAGTTAGTTGAGAAATGACCTGTTACCCACAGAGGAAGAACACAGCCTTTGGAATCCCATCCAGTAAAGGTCCACATTAGTAATGCAAGTAGTCATTTAACAGATGCTTTTGTTCAAAATAAAAACTCTTATTATGTGGACAATCCCCCTGAAGCAAGCTAGGGTTAAATACTCTGTTCAAGGGCACAAGGGGTTGTAGCTCCTTGTTTGAATATCTGCTGATAGTGAGAAAATTGGTTAAATGAATGCGTGTATAAAAATAAATACACACACACACATTTATTTGTTTGTTTGTTGTTTGTTTCTATTGATTTAATTCAATTTATTTGTATTTATTTTGTCATTTCAATTTATTTATATGTGCATTTTAATTAATTTATATATCAATTTGTTTATATTTTTATTTATATTTCAATACATTTATTTCAGATGGAGTTACCAGTGACAGTTTTAGACAAACCCTTTTTTTTAAAACAATAATTGTGCAACTTAATTTCCTAAGTTGTTCAGATATTTTCTTTACAGGGCTTGCATTTAAAATCTGTCTGGCTCAAAAATCAAAGGTTTTCTTTAGTTTGAATCGGCATTGTAATTCTGTATATGACAAATCATTTTCTAAAAGTACAATTTTTCCTTTAGGTCTGATAATTCATATGAGTTCAAGTTTAAGCTCACGCTTAATTTGAAGTATAGCATGCCACACTGATGTCACAATTGAAATTGTTTTGAGATTCAGTCGTTCAGGAAAAGGATAAAGAGGTAAAAATCTTGTTTACTTTCAGTCCTGCTGGTTGTTTAGGTGCTAAGATGCTATTATTTTAAGTACTTTTAATTGAATTTACTGTCCTGTCCAAATTCTCACCAAAGTGAAAACTGAAAAAATCTGACTTGAAATACAATAAATACTGTATAACTGCAGCAGCTCCACTTGCTGGTTCTCCATTGGTTGTCACTCTCCATGGTGCTGAAATAATCTCTCCCTGCTAAAGCAGGGGAGACAAAAGCTAAAAATCAATTGCTTGAAGCCTTTGCAAGAATCACATAGAATGAAACTTTACACCATTCTCGCTGTGCCATGTTCTGTTCATGCTAAGTCTGTTCAACCACTAAAATACTACTAAAGTCATTCCCCGTGGCTATCATGTAATGTAAGCAGCTTTCTTTGAGTCTAGCTAGGGAAGTATTATGAAAGGAACCGGTGTAAAGCGTATTAAAAGTGACTTGCAAATGTTGTTGATTGATGTGACTCCATTGTGAACTTAAAAGTGTGATTCTTCTTGAGTGCTGCTTTTCATATTCTATGCTGTCTTGCTTATTAGGATCTCAGATGCATTTATTTTAGAATCACATGCTTAAGGTCTTATTGATGTAGCACACCTTGCTTGCCGTCACTCATACATGCTTACACAGATCTTATAAGACTTTCCTCTAACAGTCCGTTGCACACAGAGCACCAGAAGCATCTGCTTAGTAGATCCAATACTGGTTGAGCCAAAGCTTCAAATGATTGCTGCGTCCTGTCAACTTCTGTCCCTTAAATTGTGTCATGGTAGTGCCACATGTTGCAGCTGAGGCAGACAGGATTAACTAAATAAAGGATTAAATAAAGCTTTGAGGAGACCCAAAATCTGCTGCAGGTTTTTTTTGCATTACTGACATAGTTAAGCCTCCTCCTGACATCTTGGTCATTTCCAAAAGGCAAATGAGATTCTGAAGTGTAGAAATCACACTCTTCCACTAGGGGTGACTGCAATTCCTGTAGTTCAACTTTTAGAGCAGTGGTCCTGGAGAACCCCCAACACTGCACATTTTAGAAGTCTCCCTAATCAAACACAACGGATTTAACTCGTGAGCTCATTAGTGAAGACTCCAAGACGTCAAATGTGTGTGTCAGATAAGAGTCATCAAAAACGTGCAATGTTGGGGGTTCTCTAGGACTAGGATTGGGAACCACTGTCTTAGAGCATGGCGTTAACAACAGTCAAAGTCATGGGTTTGATTTCCAGGGAACACGTGGACTGATGAAAAGATCAGTAAGGATAGATCAAAGGTGACAGATAAGACATTTATAATGTTTTACATTTTAAAAGATTATGATTTCAAATAAACATAAATTTTGATTCATCAAAAGAATCACGAAAAAAATATTACCGTTTCAACAAAAATATTAAACAGCACAACTGTTTTGAACATTGATAATGATAAGAATTGTTTCTTCAGCACCAAATTAACATATTAGAATGATATAATTGTATTATGTATAATTGTATTTCCAATGTAACATTGTATTTCCAGGTCCCTGCTGATTCCCCAATAGAGCTCTGTGATGAGAGGCCCACACATGAAAATTTAAGCAAGGATGTGTGAATTTAAGTGACGACCCCTTTCCCATCTGTGCTGTCAACAGCATTTTCTTTGTAAAAAATTATGCTGACAGATGAAAGCATGTCAGCCGTGTCTCTCCGGAATATCACCTGTCCACCTTACCTGTCAATATTCCTGCTCGAAATTTGACTTTCTAACAGAGAGAAAGACCACCTCCTATTAACACATTATTCATATTTTCATCTATTAGGCTGGATTATGCACCATCATTTTTCATGATTTTCTTGCCTGCTGCTGAATTGTATCCCCCACACTATGCTGTCGATGGAACATCTCAGCTAGGGAATGATGAATAATGTCTGTGTCTTTCAGTGTCCATGAAACACAGGCGTCTGTCTTGCTTTATTTACCCTTGACTAACAGGACCATGTAGAGTCAGCTCAGAAGTGAAGGCAATCTGCTTTCATGATCAATAAACCTGTGGGACAGGCAGGATACACCACGCTGCTCTTGTCTGCTTTTTTCTCTGCGGTGCCATTTATTTTTGGGAGAAAACCAATTCAAGAAGGCACTTGATTAAATGAGATGTTAGCGTTTCGCCTCCTGCTCTCCCATGACTCCTTTCCGCAGTGGTTGAGAACTGCTCATTTATTAAGGGAAGAATCACATCAAATTCTGGTAAAGCAGACATAAGTGCCGTATGTGGTGCAAACAACATTCATTTTGTATCATCTTCTCAGCAGGGTCTGTCTTTAAAGATTTGTGATAATTAACGAAACTTTATTTTGTTAACCACATAATGACAGAAGGTGAATTTCAGAAAACCTACCAAGTAATCAGGAATGCACTAAACTACATAATTTTGAAATTGATTAGACTGTGGGTTATCTGAATGAATATTTGACTAGTTGCTTTTAAAGAGATTTACTAGATTTCCTGTTTTCTACTGAGCAAGACTTTTTTTTCATGGAACACACACACACACACATATATATTTATTTATTTTATTGTTTTTGAAAAAGGTCTGTTTTTAATATTTATTAGTTACATTTATTAATTAGTTTATATATGTTAATAACGAATCACTATGATTTGCTAAATGAACAGGCTGCTGCACGCAGTCTTTTTTTTCAACGGAGTTGCCTTATTTGTTAAAATCCCCAAACTGTGCACTTTAATATTAAATGAAGAAATGACATTAAAAATGTAATGACTTTGGTAATCTAAAATGCTTTTAGGATGTAACTATAATTTAATTACCACCTATTTAAAATTTAATTATTATGAAATACAGTTACTCATATTTTGTATTTTAAATACATAACACCGTTACATGTATTTCGTTACTCCACAGGCTTGGGTATTGTGAATCTTAAGTATATTCATCATCTGCTTTACGTACCTGTCACTGGCAGTAATTTTACAAACTTGTAACTTACATGCTTAGAGCAGAACCATGCATTGTTCATTTATATTTCTACATGGCTCCCTGCGATACAACTCTGATTATCCATCTAGTGGTCTGTTGCTGATACAACCACAACTGCTACAACTGATAACAGAAAATTAGAATCAAACAGTAATTCTTTTTTTGTTGAAGGTGGTGAATTTGATGCAAAAGTGGTGCTTTGATGGCTAGAGCAGTGGTGCTTTAAAGGGGATGGATCCCCTGATAGATGGGGATGCACTGACAGTCCAGCAGTTACTGTTGCTAAACCCTGAAGCACAGCACACTGTCAGCATGCTAAACCCCTCTCTGAGAAGCTGCATCCCTTCCACAAAAGAAAAAAAAGTATTTCTTAAAACTTAAAAACAGACTAGTCAACCATTCTGGCCTGTTAATGTTGCAATATTTATTCTCAAAACAACCAACCAGAAATGCAACTTGTATAATGAATCTTGCATCAGAATCTAACTGTTCAAAGTGACCCTGAGATGTGCTGAAACGTGACTAGTAAAGAGGCAGAGGTCCCATCTAATTTGCATTGTTTTAGCTGCCTCAGTAACTATTTAATTTCTCCTTATAGTCCTTAGTGTGATTGCTCAGATCTGAAATCCTCTTCACTGGATTGACATACACTAGCTTTAAAAAGTTTGGGATCAACTTTTTAAAGATTATTATTCCTTTCTTTTCTTTGTGTTGTTGTTGTTTTTGAAAGTCTCTTATGCTCACCAAGGCTGCATTTATCTATCAAAATACAGTAAAAACAATAATGTTGTGCAATGTTATTAAAAAATTTTAAAAAATAATAATTTTTTAAATGTAAACTATTCCTCTAATGGCAAAGCTGAATTTTCAGCAGCCATTACTCTGTCTTCAGTGTCACATGATCCTTCAGAAATCACTCAAATATGCTGATTATTATCAACATTTGAGAGTAAAACTGAGGATACGAAATGGAACACTTCCAAACGAGAACTGTCATGTTTGTTTGGGCTTCTTTGTGGCCATCTTCCAGTGCAAAATTCAAAATACAATGTCAGCATCATTTTATCTGTTTATCCCACCACACTGGGGCTCATCCCAATCTTATACAGAAAAAATGTAATGTTTCAAAATGAGCTGAGCCTTCTTGAACTGATGTTTACATAAAATGCATGCCATCATTTTACCTTTGAGCCGCAATAATAATCCCTGTGTAGTTACCAGGCACTTTCAGGTTTATTTGATATTTATCTGGTAAAAGTGTTCAGATATGGTCCCTAGCACCGTTGTTAGGAGGCACACAGTACAGGAGCAATCCAGATTACAGAGTTGTTTGAGAGAATGCTCAAGTGGAGGAGCAAACAATCTGGGTTGTTTATTAGGGTTCTCAACATATTGCATCTTGCTTCTAATCCTATTTGTATGATTTTTTTTCTTTGAAGTTTGTAGGGTAGAGATAGAAAAGAAACAGGTAGAAGATAAAACCGATGAACAATGGAAGCCTTTACTGATGCAACAAATCTGCAAAAAGTGGCTTTAGGCTCACAGCAGGGAAGTCAGACATTTTGAAAATCAAGGAACATTAAATTGCGTCTTTACAGTTTTAATGATCATAGATTTGAGAGTTTGAAAGGTTAAGGTTGGGACCATCTCATCTGCAGATATTTGTCTTAAATGAAGCCTCAGGGGTAACAAGCGTTTCTGGCTCTTGTGCTTTAAGGCTAATGCAACTTCAGCTAGCTATTTGCATCTTGCTAACGATCTGTGGCACAGACAACAAGGAAGGACCTCGTGGGAGAGGGAGAGAGAAAAAAGGTTTTTTATCAGTAATGCACTCAAGAACTTGGAGCAGAGAGAAATTAAACTGGAGTTATGTAGGGCAGCTCATGAAGAGAAAAGCAACCCGAAGCTATTACATTTTTCACTGGTCGTAGAGATTTTTTTAAAATAACAGTGCATAAGATATTTTTAAACTTCATTCTCAGAATTCACAGAGCTCTTGTACCCTTTCATCTTTCTGACACCCAGTGTATATTCTTTCGGTCAGTTGCCATTAAGGAACCTGACTGAAGTGACCAAACACCGGAAGTCAATACTTAATGGGCATTGACATGAAGTGAATTCAGATGAAGATGTTCATGCTTTGTGTTTCTCGCTATACAGGGCTGAAAATCCGTGAAGTGACGATCAATGTTACCAGGCAGCAGGTGGAGGATTTCCATGGTCCAGAAGACTACTGGTGCCTGTGTGTGGCCTGGAGTCACCTAGGAACCTCGAAGAGCCGTAAGGCCACAGTGAGGATAGCCTGTGAGTAATGCATGAAACATGACCTACAATTGAAGTACATGATCTAAACACAGGTGGACTGCTGTGAGATAGTGCCAGAAATCTCTTTGATGTATTTCCTTTTTTTATTTTCTTAAACGATGCACTAAATGCTTTAAATCTGAAAGCATATTAAAAAGTTTGAATTAATAATATTATTGCCAAAAAAAAACATAATTAAATTTTTTAGTCTGTTGACAGATTGATTTATTTTTGATTAGCATTTGCTATAATTATAATTTATCATTAATTATCATTGTCAAATTATTATTAAGTTTTATTATTTTATCGCTAGCATTTGTTATCAAATTACAACTTTTTATTCCACTTTAATACAGGGAAATTAGTTTTTATCCTATCTGAAGCTGGACCATTTTTGGACATTTTTGTATTTCTTTCTTTCTTTCTACAAATTGAAAGAATTTTCAGTGCACAGAAATAAATAAATAATTTTATTTTACAAGTACAATGGGGATGAGGCAGTCAGAACTGTATTAATGAACTGAACCAATGACATCTGCAACTCTAGCAGATGGCCAGAGCACCATTGAGAATGCCTGCACTCTCCTGCTCTCTTGCCCTGCCTTTCCAAGCTTGCCAAAACAAAGGGCATGGGGCGTAGAGAGAGCAGGATGCTGAGTGATGAAAGCAATTGGCATAAATAGGCCAAATATTGGATCGAACTCTGACCGCTGTGACAGCTGCCTCTTATCTTTTTAAACAGACCTCCGCAAGAACTTCGAGCAGGATCCTCAAGGGAAGGAAGTGCCAATCAAGAGCATGATTGTGCTGCATTGCCGTCCCCCAGAGGGCGTGCCCATGGCAGAGGTAAGATCCTCTCAGGTCTCTGACATCATTCCCACAGGGAGTCTGGGATGGACAGTGCATGCTCTCTTCTGACTGGAAAATAGCATCAGTGCTGTTTTAAACATCTATACTAATTCTGTGCTTAAAGGTAAAGTTCAACCACAAATAAAAATTCATCAACATTTACTCAGCCTCATGTTGTTACAAACCTGTATCACTTTTTTCTTCTTCTGTGGAACACACACTCAGAAAAAAGAAAAAAATGAAAGAGCTGTTTTCGTCCATATAATCAAAGTCAATGGTGTCCAAAACATTGGGAGCATTATGATTTTCATTGTATGGACACGCACACAAAAAAGAAAAAAGAAAACTGAGACACTTTTTCAAAAATATCTGCTTTGTGTTCCACGTAAAAAAGAAATGTTGAACTGTTTTGGTCCATGTAATGAAAGTCAGTGTGGTCCAAAAAAATGAGACCATATTGACTTTCATTGTATGGACAAAAAACAAAATTGATATATTTTTCAAAATATCTCCTTTTGTGTTCCACATAGACATGAAAGTCATACAAATATTTTTGTGGTTTTTTTGGTCCATATAATAAAAGTCAGTGGGGTCCAAAACAACATGGAACCATACTGACTTTCAATGTATGGACCCAAGAAAACAAAAACTAAAAAAACACAAAAACAAGAATTTCCCAAAATATCTCGTTACACAAAAGAAGATAAGAAAAAAAGACATACAGATTTGGAATGGCGTGAGGGTGAGTGAATGATGGCTGGATTTCATTTTTGAGTGAACTATCCCTTTAAACAGAACTGCAACTGACTGTTCACTGACAAATTTGATAGATTGATTATACACATTCGTGTGCAGTCAAGGGCCATGTAAGGGACAAAAATGACAAGTCCACATATCATGGATTACGAGCAGGCAATATATCAGTGTACATGTGTGTGATTATAGAAGGGTTTGATTCTTGGCAGCCACCAATGCTTTATGAATGATTCAGTGATGAAATGGAAGAGCTCTTGTCAGCATCTGTCTCTTCAAGAGCACAGTGGACAGAAACACAGGAAATCTGGAAAGTACTGGAAGACAAGAATCAAGAATCTCCCTTCAAGTACTTTGTCAACATAAATGAAGTCAGCTATAAGAGGGGCTAGTGAATAATGTAGAGTGCAGACCAGCAATTGGCGATCAGGTCCATTCCAGCACACCTCTGCCATGAAAAATTTAAATCCAAGCTGTGAGGAGGAGAGTGCAAAGATTTATACAGCATCATTTTACCAGCATGCTGGATGCTGACTCTCTCTCACTTGCTTACTCTCTGTCTGTCCTAGTACAATGTGTTTGTGGTTTTAGATGTTCATAAACACCCCCTCTGAGAAATGCTCTGTAAGATTTCTGTGGTCACAAAGCTAATGAGTCTTTTCTAATGTTTCTAGCTAATGAGTCTTTCTCGCCAAGCGCCAAATGCGAGTAAAAATCGGCTTTGACAAGTATATGAAACTGTCAGTCGCCAGATGGCTGGTAAAATTGTTATAAATTCTAACAGTGCAATGTTGTGAGAACAAATGTGAACGACACTCTGTACAGTTGATGTCAGTTCTGCTTCATCACAAAAGTCTAAGCCTTTGCAATGTAAATATTCAAGAGCTAGAGCACGCGAAAGGACATATACGTTACTCGCGCTGTGTGGGAAGTTTAAACATCCAAAGCCCCAGCCTGAAAGCCATGTCTTGAGCTCTGCTTCCTTCCTACGCTTGAATGGACAAATTCCATTCCATTTCATTTTAATCAGTTATATTGTCTACATATGCAGGATGCGACGCAACACGACACGACAAATCCGCGAAAGTAAACTGATTCCCCATTCTATTTCTGAAATATTCCAAGCACTTTTGACAAACGGACCGCTTGTCAAGCCCTTAGTGTTGGAAAACAACCGACCCCTTCAAGCTGCCGCCGTGTAGACATGGTGTTAAAGTAAAGACACAGAATCCCAATAATCCTGCTGTTGTCTGCGTTTTTAATGTTGATCAAAGAAAAAAGGACAAAGGAATAAACCAATCACTCACTGTTCTTGAACTTTAAAAAAGATATAAAGACTATAGTGTTATTTGATTAGCGTAATTTATTACATTTCTGTAGGCTACCAGAAAAATCACTGTTAGACCTGCCTGAAATGCACATTTCCATTTGTATCTTTGTTGTATAGTAGGCTATTTTGTGCTATTGCTTGTAATTTGATTTGCTCATATTTTACAACTGACTATTTACTAGTATGTAAAAATGTAGCCTATTAAATGTATTTTGGTTAAGCTAGTAGCTTTAGCAGGTATCGAAACTGGAATCAAGGAGTGTGATTTTTTTGCTATTATCTAAAATTTCGGTGTCATAACTTCCTGTTTTTTTTTTCCATGGCTGTGTAAAAACTATTCTGATGGTAAATTTCCTGAAGTTCACTGGCCAATTGGCTAGGTCCTGGCAAAAAGTTAGTTTTGGGCTGTATGTATATACTTATATTTATAAGTGGGAAAAATACAAAAAAAAAGTATTTAGTCAGCCACCAATTGTGCAAGTTTCCCACTTAAAAAGATGAGAGAGGCCTGTAATTGCATCAGGGTATACCTCACTGAGAGACAAACATGAGAACAAAAAAATCCAGAAGGGGAAAATAACATTGAGGATTTTAATAGATATTGGCAAATATGGTGGAAAATAAGTATTTGGTCAATAACAAAATTTCTTCTCAATACTTTGTTTTATACCCTTTGTTGGCAATGACAGAGTTCAAACGTTTTTTGTAAGTCTTCACACACTGTTGCTGGTATTTTCCTCCATGCAGATCTCCTCTAGAGCCGTAATGTTTTGGGGCTGTCGCTGGGCAAAACGGATTTTCAACTCCCTCCAAAGATTTTCTATGGGGTTGAGATCTGGAGACTGGCTAGGCCACTCCAGGACCTTGAAATGATTCTTACGAAGCCACTCCTTCATTGCCCGGGCGGTGTGTTTGGGATCATTGTCATGCTGAAAGACCCAGCCCCGTTTCATCTTCAATGCCCTTGCTGAAAGGGAAGGAGGTTTTCACTCAAAATCTCAAGATACATGGCCCCATTCATTCTTTCGTTTACACGGATCAGTAGTCCTGGTCCCTTTGCAGAAAAACAGCCCAAAAGCATGATGTTTCCACCCCCATGCTTCTCAGTAGTTATGGTGTTCTTTGGATGCAACTCAGCTTTCTTTCTCCTCCAAACACGACAAGTTTGAGTTTTTACCAAAAAGTTCTATTTTGGTTTCATCTGACCATATGACATTCTCCCAATCCTCTTCTGGATCATCCAAATGCTCTCTAGCAAACTTCAGACGGGCCTGGACATGTACTGGCATAAGCAGGGGGACACGTCTGGCACTGAATGATTTGAGTCCCTGGCGGCGCAGTGTAAGTGTTCTTACTGATGGTAGCCTTTGTTACTTTAGTCCCAGCATTCTGCAGGTCATTCCCTAGGTCCCCCCGTGTGGTTCTGGGAATTTTGCTCACAGTTCTTGTGATCATTATGACCCCACGGGGTGAGATCTTGCGTAAAGCCCAGATCGAGGGAGATTATCAGTGGCCTTGTATGTCTTCTATTTTCTAATAATTGCTCCCACAGTTGATTTCTTCACAACAAGCTGCTAACCTATTGCAGATTCAATCTTCCCAGCCAGGTGCAGGTCTACAATTTTGTTTCTGGTGTCCTTTGACACCTCTTTGGTCTTGGCCATGGTGGAGTTTGGTGTGTGACTGTTTGAGGTTGTGGACAGGTGTCTTTTATACTGATAACGAGTTCAAACAGATGCCATTAATACAGGTAACGAGTGGAGGACAGAGGAACATCTTAAAGAAGTAGTTACAGGTCTGTGAGAGCCAGAAATCTTGCTTGTTTGTAGGTGACCAAATACTATTTTACCGAGGAATTTACCAATTAATTCTTAAAAAATCCTACAATGTGATTTCTGGATTTTTTTTTCCTTATTTTGTCTCTCATAGTTGAGGTATTTCTATGATGAAAATTACAGGCCTCTCACATCTTTTTAAGTGGGAGAACTTGCACAATTGGTGGCTGACTAAATACTTTTTTGCCCCACTGTATAGTTGTGGTCAAAATTTTACATACACTTTGCAGTATCTGCAAAATGTTAAATATTTTACCAAAATAAGAGGGAGCATGCAAAATGTATGTTATTTTTTATGTAGTACTGACCTGAATAAGATATTCCACATAAAATGTTTACATATAGTCCACAAGAGAAGATAATAGTTGAATTTATAAAAATATATGATTTTGAGTTCCTCTTTTCACACTGAGGACAGACAGCTGAGGGACTCATACGTGTACACACACACACACACCACACCACACACATATATATATATACTATTAATATATCAGTGGCGAGCGGGACTTTTTTTAACCGGGTAGCACTGAGTGATAAGAACCACCCATATAATTCAAACATACACTGATTAAAATTATAAACGCAACACTTTTGTCTTTGCACCCATTTTTCATGATCTGAACTCAAAGATCTAAGAATTTTTCTATGTATACAAAAGGTCTATTTCTCTCAAATATCTGTCTAAATCTGTGTTAGTGAGCACTTCTGTTTGCCCCGAGATAAATCCATCCAACTCCCAGGTGTGGATATCCCATTGTGTTCCAGTTCCTGCCAATATCCAGCAACTTCGCACAGCCATTGAAGAGGAGTGGACCAACATTCCACAGGCCACAGTCAACAACCTGATCAATCGAAGGAGATGTGTTGCACTGCGTGAGGCAAATGGTGGTCACAGATACTGACTGGTTTTCGGACCCCAATACAGTAAAACTGCACATTTAAGAGTGGCCTTTTATTGTGGCCAGCCTAAGGCACACATGTGCAATAATCATGCTGTCATATCAGCATCTTGATATGCCACACCTGAGGTGGATGGATTATCTCGGCTAACACAGATTTAGACAGATTTTGAACAATATTTGAGAGAAATAGGCCTTTTGTGTACATAGAAAAAGTCTTAGATCTTTGAATTCAGCAAAAGTGTTGCGTTTATAATTTTGTTCAGTGTACGTTGTCTATGACCAAAAATGTGAGAAGATATGTTTTCAGTGGACTTTTAAAATTTGCTTTGCTTGAGAAAATACAAAATATACAGTTAGTGTTTTTTTTTCTTTTGATTTAGTCGAGTTGGTTTTACAACACAATGTGATTTTCGGCAATGGGAAATCTGACAGCAACAGCACATTTTTCCGCTTGGGCGAGTTTACCTCGCACATTAAATCTGCCGCAGACCAGCAAATCACTGAGAATGCGCTACAATCCTGACTAGTCATAGCAACAGAGCAGAGGCAAGAAAGCTGCAAAGAATCCGCTCACCCGGAAGCAACGGCAACTGGTAAATTTAAAGAAAATTACTGCCGTTTGGCAAATAAATAATTTTACATACTTATTCCTAACTCTTTAAGATTTAAGTTAAATTTCAAATGATAAGGGATCAACTTATAATCATGTTTAGGCTATATGAATAATCCCGTAAATTTATTCTCTCAAATGGCATGGGTATGCAGAGCATTCGCAGCTTATATGGACAGAACGCCACTGAGATATTGATATATATTATATATATATAGACCCACACCATATATACACACACACACACACACACACATATATATAATAATACATACATACATACACACATATCTTACAGTGGGTACGGAAAGTATTACAGACCCCCTTAAATTTTTCACTTTTGTTATATTGCAGCCATTTGCTAAAAAAAGTTCATTTTTTTTCCTCATTAATGTAAACACAGCACCCCAGATTGACAGAAAAACACAGAAGCGTTGACATTTTTGCAGATTTATTAAAAAGAAAAACTGAAATATCACATTGTCCTAAGTATTCAGACCCTTTGCTCAGTATATAGTAGAAGCACCCTTTTGATCTAATACAGCCATGAGTATTTTTGGGAAAGATGCAACAAGTTTTTCCACACCTGGATTTGGGGATCCTCTGCCAATCCTCCTTGCAGATCCTCTCCAGTTCTGTCAGGTTGGAATGATAAACGTTGGTGGACAGCCATTTTTAGGTCTCTCCAGAGATGCTCAATTGGGTTTAAGTCAGGGCTCTGGCTGGGCCATTCAAGAACAGTCACAGAGTTGTTGTGCAGCCACTCCTTCGTTATTTTAGCTGTGTGCTTAGGGTTATTGTCTTGTTGGAAGGTAAACCTTCGGCCCAGTCTGAGGTCTGAGCACTCTGGAGAAGGTTTTCGACCAGGATATACCTGTACTTGGCCGCATTCATCTTTCCCTCGATTGCAACCCGTCATCCTGTCCCTGCAGCTGAAAAACAACCCACAGCATGATGCTGCCACCACCATGCTGCACTGTTGGGACTGTATTAGACAGGTAATGAGCAGTGCCTGGTTTAATCCACACATACCGCTTAGAATTAAGGACAAAAAGTTATATCTTGGTCTCATCACACCAGAGAATCTTATTTCTCACCATCTTGGAGTCCTTCAGGTGCTTTTATGTGTTTTGCACTGAGGAGAGGCTTTCATCCAGCCACTCGGCCATAAAGCCCAGATTGGTGGAGGGCTGCAGTGATGGTTGACATTCTACAACTTTCTCCGATTTCCCGACTGCATCTCTGGAGCTCAGCAACAGTGATCTTTGGGTTCTTCTTCACCTCACTCACCAAGGCTCTTCTCCCCCGATAGCTCAGATTGGCCGGACGGCCAGCTCTAGGAAGGGTTCGGGTCATCCCAAACGTCTTCCATTTAAAGAATGGAGGCCACTGTGCTCTTGGGAAACTTAAGTGCAGCAGAAATTTTTTTTTAACCTTGGCCAGATCTGTGCCTTGCCACAATTCTGTCTCTGAGCTCTTCAGGCAGTTCCTTTGACCTCATGATTCTCATTTGCTCTGACATGCACTGTGAGCTGTAAGGTCTTATATAGACAGGTGTGTGGCTTTCCTATTCAAGTCCAATCAGTATAATCAAACACAGCTGGATTCAAATTAAGGTGTAGAACCATCTCAGGGATGATCAGAAGAAATGGACAGCACAACACAGAGTTAAATATATGAGTGTCACAGCAAAGGGTCTGAATACTTAGGGCCATGTGATATTTCAGTTTTTTTTTTTTTAATAAATCTGCAAAAATGTCAAGAATTCTGTGTTTTTCTGTCTATATGGGGTGTTGTGTGTACATTAATGAGGAAAAAAAAATTAACTTAAATGATTTTAGCAAATGGCTGCAATATAACAAAGACTGAAAAATTTAAGGGGGTCTGAATACTTTCCGTACCCACTGTATTAGATACAGACTATACATACATACATGCATACAACACAAACACATATATATATATATATATATATATATAATATATATATTAAGATATATTTATGGTCAAATAGGTCATGTGGAGCTCATAAGCGTGTAGTAAAAAAAAAAAGGTCAAACTGAGCAAAAATATGCAATTTGGTGCAGTTACTGATATTATGGAAGAAGGAAAATAGCATGGGGTAAGAATTACATGGAATTACATAAATAATGATGACTTTAATTTAGGGGTAATCTATTCCCTTAAAAGGGTTGTCCTTTCGAATATTAGCAGTATTGATGTCTGAGTGGTGAATTATACAGTGACATGATACTGTGTCTATGCGTGGGGTGCTTCTCAGCACTTTAGTAATTACAACTCAAACAAAAAACACTGAAATGACCTTTTAGAAAAAGAACAAGTTTTCTGTTATTAGAGCTCCAACTGTAAATGTAAATGAGTTTCCCCAGAGAGCTGCTTAAGCCTCTCTGCATAGTTGGTCTAGACTGATGTTATCATAAAAATCTTTTTAATGAGATTATGCACTCTGAGTTATGCTACTAAGGCATAGTCTTCATTTGGAGAGAGATTTTGCTCCCAAAACTTTCTGTGAAATATATTCACCTTCCCTTTGACTGTTTTCTTTTCTTGCTATTGACATGGAAAGCTTTAAGAGGAAAGGAAAATAACACAAGGTCTCTTTAGTATCTTATCTGTATAAATGGAGATTTAAATCTCTTTTTGTATGTGGATCTCCTCATCTAAAGGTTTAGATGGACTCTTAAAATGTCTTAGGCTGTGCTCAGATTAGTCAAACACCAGCCTTTGCAGTCAAAAGCCAGATATTTCATCATGAGCTCAAATCAAATTCATCCAAGGCCAAATGATCTGAGCTGATCCATATTTATAGCTCTATACCCTTACTGCATGACAATCATTATCCAAAATTTTTTTTTTTTCCCGTGAGGAATTTTTGGGGAAACAACTGGGACAAAGTTAATACTTCAAAAAAACAGTTTCCTTAGCTTTCTGTTCCAGCCACCATGAAATTGAGTGATGATCCTCATGGTCTAACAAGCCAATTACAGGCCTGTTGGAGCTGGGTGGTATCCTGTCTCTGTGTTTAGCTGTGATAAGGCTAATCTGGGAAGAATGGTAATGTGGTTCAGGAGAGGAGAGGAAGAAAGGGACAACCCTGTGCTTTATGCTTGTGGTTGCCTTTACTTTTCCATGATTGACCAACACCATAACAGTCATAGAAGTGTTTGCCAATTTTCCTCGATGTGTTTACCAGGTCTAACAAGGTTCATTCCTTGTGTGTGTGTGTGTGTTGTGTGTGTGTGTTTTCTTTTTACCTTTTTTAGGATCATCATTTGAATTCAGAATGCGTCAAGGGATATAAAAGCTCTAGAATTGGAAAATAAACTGGAATTCTGAATTTTGAAATTGAGTTGATGAGAATAAGAAAATAATGAGTCTGTGCAAATAGAACAAAATTGTGGATTGAGACTGAGGGATTAATTTAACAGAGATGACTTGGATTAGATCTCTTGAACTGACCCTCTGATATTTCTTTCCATTACAAAAGGAGTAAACTGTCTATACTGTATAATATTGCAGGTATGATTTCTGATTTACAGTGCCAAGATTTATGTTGCATGTTTTATTTTATTGTTTTTCCCAGATGTGCGGTTCATAGATGTATTGTTTATGATATCTTGATATATTGATTGGCAGTAATATATTGTCATGTGAAATGCCAAGTATGTTGATTTTTTTATTTTGAATTGTGTAGATGAGATTGATACCGTCCTAGAAAGAAGAAAAGGATCAGCCATGTGTTGGCATTCTTCAGTTACATTCAAATCAGAACAGTTGTCGGAAATTGGAAATCATTAACCTACACTACCTACTTAGGCATAAAGAAATAACACATACGCACATCTAGTGGAAAAAAAAAAAACACACACACACAGCAGTAAATCCTGTATGATATAAAGCTAATCTATGCTAGTGGTATTTCGTGTTGACATGCAGTGGGAATACAGTCATCAATGGGAATTGCACAATTTAATTATATTGCTCACACCATATTTTATACCATATTATTTTCAAGAGAGGAGTAAATTAATGTATACTTGGTAGTGTCATATAAGAGCAAGACACTGCATAGAAATTGTCTCCGTACCAAAATGTAAGGCACAAATACAAATATAATTTAAATAGGTTGAAATACCACACTGACAAGTAGGGCTTGTTATCCAAAACATCATAAAAAAGGTTAAGTAGAATAGAAACTGACCTCTTACAGGGATAATATTAAGTGAATAGTGATTTCTATTGCATAAGTTGAGACATTGAAAAGGGTTAGTGGTCAGATCCGTGATTCCACAGCTCTTGGATTTCTGCAGTTGAGCACTTGAGCTTAATAGCATTACAACCACAACTCACTGTAGCATTACAGCAGTTTTACTCACCCTGAGAACTTGGCAGTCCTTGAATTACTTGACAAATTGGACCATTTTCCACTAAAGCAGACACTTTGTGTTGCCCACAGTCTCCAGCTCATTGTCTGTTATTCTCGTGACTAGAGTAAGCCCTTTCTGCCAAGTTCTCGCAAAGGTCCCCAAGCAGGATTCTGTAGCAATAAATAAACCATAGTATCTCGGTTAATTTTCATCTAATATGGATCTCGTTTCACATGTGAAAAGATTATCCAGTCAAAGCAGATATCTTTTACACATGCAAGTCTACCGCACACATTATGATAGACCTATAGAAAAAAATATTTAAATATTTTTCTTTTCTAAGAATGGCTGAATTTGAAGTGCTGTAAAAAATATTATTTTAAGGTACTTTGTGATATGTTGCCATACGGCAACAGCATACAATAGTGGATCTAACTTAGAATAAGTGTAAGCTTACTTATAGTTAATATTTTTCCTCAGAAATGTTGTTTGTGTTGATTCAATTGGTGCTATTATAAGCTTTAACACAGTACTTATAATTTACACCGTCATAGTTTTACATACTTTCCAACAACTTGTGCTTTAATTTATTCCATTCTTTTTTGCTGAATAACGATTTATAATTTTTTAATTTCATTACATTTTTCATGAATATTATTTAAACTGCAAAATTATACAGTTAAAACAAATATAATACTGTATATCATGTATCATAAAACATTGACATAAAACCAAAAACATTGTAGTTCATGAAAATTCAGCATTACGCAATCTTATAAGAGGAAGACTATTAACATGAGCCCCCACATCCCCCCAATAATCCTTGAAAGATCACCTTTTTAATGTATGAAACTTCACAAAGCAGTTTTTTCATCTGCAGGAGGAGCCAGTTCTGCCCTTTTCTTCTTTACCTTGCCATAGAATATGGCCGTGCTCACTGATGTAATGTTACCTGTATTCATATTTAATCAAAAGTAAAATTTCCATTTAAATTTGATTATATCCATAATACAAATACCATTAACATACGACTAATCAACATTATACCACTAGCATTAATGTTGTTATTGTTACAGCTTAACAAATTGCAGCTGACCTTGCTAGCTAGCTAAACTGTTGTAATAATGTCATACCACTATTCCACAGTGTTGCTGCTTGGCAACACATACATTTGAGTGATTTACCAAAAACGAATTTTATAAAAACTTTTTTGAGAGGTGAATATGTCATCATAACATCATAACAGGAATATTTCCGTTTTTTTGTAGAACTCGAATGACCCGGAGGTCTGACGTTTTAGTTTGCTTTTGTCAGAAATCTCGCCACAGAAAAAAATTGCATGTCATGTGACTTAATCAAAGCATTCATTGGCTAAACTAAGGTCTTCTCTTTCCAACAAAAAAAAAACGAGAATGTTCTCTTAAAGAGACAGTGGCAAGGAAATGAACACAAAGCGTATGTTGCCATATGGCCACACCATGCGGTAGAGGGTTAAAGGTGCAGTAGCAAAAACAGAATGTTTAATTCTAAATGTCAGAAGGGAAGGTGGACAATGGTCATCTGAAACTAAAACACTATTGTTTTTAGAAACCTTGCCCTTGTGAAAAATAAATATACTAAAATGTATTTGAAATACATTGAATTATGATAAGTATGAATAAGCAATATATACAGTGGGTAAGGTAAGTATTCAGACCCCCTTAAATTTTTTCACTCTTTGTTATAATTGCAGCCATTTGCTAAAATCATTAAAAAGTTAATTTTTTTTCCTCATTAATGTAAACACAGCACCCAATATTGACAGAAAAAAACAGAATTGTTTACATTTTTGCAGATTTATTAAAAAAGTAAAACTGAAATATAACATGGTCCTAAAGTATTCAGACCCTTTGCTGTGACACTCAAATATTTAACTCAGGTTCTGTCCATTTCTTCTAATCATCCTTGAGATGGTTCTACACCTTCATTTGAGTAAAGCTGTGTTTGATTATACTGATTGGACGATTAGGAAAGCCCACCTCACACACATGTCTATATAAGACCTTACAGCTCACAGTACATGAAATGCAAAATGAGAATCATGAGGTCAAAGGAACTGCTGAAGAGCTCAGAGACAGAATTGTGACAAGGCACAGATCTAGCCAAGGTTACAATTTTTTTTGCTGCCACTTAAGGTTTCCCCCTAAGAGCACAGCTGGCCTCCTCCTCCTTACCAAGGACAGCCGTTGGGACCCCGCCCCACGACAGAACCAGTACTAGAGCTGGCCGTCCAAGCCCACTTGCGCTATCGGGGCGCAGAAGCAGCCGTGGTGAGGCCGAGAGGTACACCACAGACAGCACCACAAAAGCTCAATCGTGGTCTGAGCGCCAGCGTGCAGTCGGGAGAGGAGAAAGTGTAGAACGTCAAACCATAACTCTAGACCCTCCACAGCCCGGGGCTTTATAGCAGAGTGGCCCCGAGGATAGCCTCCTCTTCAGTGCAAGACACATGAAAGACACAGCATGGAGTTTGCTATAAAAGTACACCTGGAAGGACTCCAATGATGGTGTGAGAATAAGATTCCTGGTCTGTGAGACAAGATGGAACTTTTTGGCCGTAATTCCTAAGAGGCTAGGTGTGGGGGAACACCCAGGAAATGCTGCCATCACCTGTCCAATACAGTCCCAACAGTTAATCATGGTGGTGGCAGCATCATGCTGTGTTTTTTTTTTTCAGCTGCAGGGACAGGACGACTGGTTCGAGGGAAAGATGAATGCGGCCAAGGACAGGGATAGCCTGGACGAAAACCTTCTCCAGAGTTCTCAGGACCCCAGACTGGGCCGAAGGTTTACCTTCCAAAAAGACAATAACCCTAAGCACACAGCTAAAATAACAAAGGAGTGGCTTCACAACAACTCTGTGACCGTTCTTGAATGGCCCAGCCAGAGCCCAATTGAGCATCTCTGGAGAGACCTAAAAATGGCTGTACACCAAACATTACCATCAAAACCTGACAGAACTGGAGAGGATCTGCTAGGAGGAATGGCAGAGGATCCCCAAAAAAAATCCAGGTGTGAAAAACTTGTTGAATCTTTCCCAAAAAGACTCATAGCTGTATTATATCAAAAGGGTGCTTCTACTAAATACTGAGCAAAGGGTCTGAAATATCACATGGTCCTAAGTATATTTCAGTTTTTCTTTTTTAATAAATCTGAAATCAAAAATGTCAACAATTTGTGTTTTTCTGTCAATATGGGGTGTTGTGTGTACATTAATGAGGGAAAAAAGTTAACTTAAATGATTTTAGCAAATGCTGCAATATAAAAAAGAGTGAAAAATTTAAGGGGGTCTGAATACTTTCCGTTCCCACGGTTATATTATGTACTTAATAAAAATACCCTGCATTTGTACTTTTAGTATTGCTAATCTGGTCTGCTAAATTGGAACAACTAATTTTGTACTTAATGTACTTTAATTGTGCTGAAGTCCAACTAAAGATATAATGAAGAATATTTGATTGTGCTAAAGTAGAACTATTGCAAGCACACTTTAAATATCTTGCATTTTTAAAGACCAATTTATCAAAGGTCATACAAGTGAATTTTACAAAATTTTAGGTGTAATATTAAAGGGGTCATATGATGCTGATTTTAAATTTTTTTCTTTCTCTTTGGAGTGTAACAAGCTGATTGTGAATAGATAAGATCCCTAAAGTTGCAAAGACTAACGTCTCAACACCCCACACCAACCAAACACCAAAAACCCCCACCACCCCCCACCAAAAAGAGAACCTAAACACTACACACACAAGGTAAGACGGTCCACGCCTACCTAAAACAGTTCGTTCTAACACGCGCCCACATGTCTACGTCACGATGTGGAAGAGTTGCATAACGCCGCCCAAATGTTCCGCAAAGAAAGAAGGCATAACTTTTATTCTAGCTGCCACCGCCGCGCCATGTGTGAAGAAGATGCTGTGTGCTTCTTTGTGAAAGCGAAACTACATTGTTTGGCCTTCTATAAGAGGACACAATTAGAAATCAGTGGTTTAAGTTGTATTTACAACACTGTTCAGAACAGTTCAACCCAAATATTAAGATGTGTGCAACGCATTTTATGGAGGACTATTTCCTGAACCTTGGAGAGTAGCCTACAATGCCGGCTGTTCTGACTCAAAGAGTGTAAGTACGTTTTTTATATTTAAAGAATTTGCACTGATGATTCAAACGCGAGTTTGAGCAGTGTAGAGTAGTGCTTGGTGTTTGTCATTTCTCGATCACAAATTGCAGACATGGTTTTATGTTTAAGCGACGCAATGCAATGCAACGCGTAAAAAGACAGTAAAAGTCATTATAATCCGTAATTAGGTCACAACTGGATGCAAGAAATGCTTTGTTTGTAATGGGTTTTAATGGTTTTGACTCGCCGCTCCGGGACACGGCATCACAATATTGTAAGGGGCGTAACATTTCCGTCACACGCTGGAGGTATTCGGCCAATCACAACACACTAGATAGCTGGCCAATCAGAGCACATCTCGCTTTTCAGACCGATGAGAGTTGTAAAAATCGACGTGTTTCAGAAAGGCAGGGCATAGAGGAGAAACAATAAGGTACAAGTATGTGGAAAATAATGGTTTTTTAACCTTAAACCACATAAACACATTTCATTACACCAAATACACAAAATAATGTTCTTTTTAGCAACATCATATGACCCCTTTAAGAAATGTGCATTGTGCACAAGTAGTCCAAATAAAGTTTAATTATAATTTTTATATCAGTAAGTCTCAAGCGATATGTAAGTAAATATATGAATAGATTTGAACTATACTTGGTATAAAATAAATGCATTTTAAATATATTACTTTTTAACTAGGTGTTATTAGTATACTTAGATATTCTATATATTTGGACAGCTACTCAGCAAGTGAATCAACAAATACAGCTATCAAGAACATGAATTAATTTTAAATAGGTGAGTTCATTTACACAAACATTTCTAGAGGTGAAACTGCAGTGTTTCATTAAAACCAAATACCCATTTGAAAGTTGTTTGAATTTTATGCTCATTATACCAAAGATGAAAACTAAAGCAGTTGCAGAAATTTAGATTTACCTGTCTTTGCTATCAAAGGCCCTCAAATTCAAAGTCTGCTTGTGTCAGTCTTGTCGTTGTGTTGTGCATGTGTGGGTTTGATTGAATTCACATTCAGTGAGGCGGCGTTATATCTCTGCTCGCTGAGGGCCGTCTATCAGAGCTGTTTAATCTTAGTAATTACCGTGCTGAAATATGAAGCCGTTTCAACAGCCTCTTCTCCACCATACACACACTTCACAGGTAAAAACCTCCTCTAATACCACCAAAATGTTATTAAGTGGCTCTGACCTCCTGTCCCGCTTTCATGGGTGACAGCCGAATAGCCCCTGTGTTTGCAATAACAGCGAGGTCTTCACTTCAACTGATCTCTTCCTGTCAACAGGACCTTAATCAGGCAGGATGGAAACACTAATGAAATCATGGGATCCTCTTGAGACTGTGAAAACTCCTCCATCAGCCCTGCCACTGTTAGCCACGCTGTAATTGAAACAAATGTGCCAATTAGGCCATTCATTTCTCACATCGTCTGCCACACATTTACCAAGCTAATTTGTATTTGTCCCCTACTTTTCCTCCTCTTACTCCCTCTCTACTTCTATCATGTTTTTCCCCCTTCGTTCTCTCTTTCTCCCTCTCCTGTTCATGACTGTGCTCTGCATCTTTTCAAAGGCTGAGGGGAAGTGGTGCTCAAGAATGCAGAGCATGGCAAATGCCTCAACAGAGAGATCTGCTTTCACTGTGTGCTAATTGCCTATTTCAACTCCCAAGTTTCCCTGAAAACTTGAGTAAATACATTAGAGGAGAAGTGTGCTCTTCACTTCCATACACAAGTAGTATTACTCCCTTGCATAGCTGGTTTAACCTGGTTGTCCAGCTGTATTCACAGTCTGACTAACTGTAAAGTGCTTCAAATCCCTTTTAAACTAGCAAAAATATACCAGGCTAATAAGACTGTCCAGGTCTTTTTTTTTTTTTATATATATAAAGTAATAGTGTTAAAAACAAATGGCAGCTGTTGTTGCCAAAACTTAACCGAAAAAAAATAAAATAAAAAAATACTGTAGCAACATTAAGTTTTACAGATTAAACATTTTACATAAAAAAAACATATTTCTTTAACTGAGATGATAGTGTACCAAAATACTAAAATCTGTTTTTTCTCTTTATAATTTATTGACAACCACATGAAAAAAACAGGCGATTAAGGAAGTGTCAGATGGTAAATTAAAACTTATCACAAGTATAGCTTTTCCACAAGCTAAGGTAAATACTAAAATATGGAAGGTGCATGTTGTCATAGACACAAATAATGCAATAAACATTAATTTAACAACATAAGATGTAACATAAAACCCTAATGTACAAATTAATTTGATTAAAAAAAAAAGTTAAGAAACATAATTTCCATGAAAAAAAACCCCCATCAAATATGAAAAATCTGGGAATGTCAATTTACAGTTTTTCACTGTTTTTTTCTTTTCTACTTCCAAAATATATACATTTAACAGTATTTTGATGTAAAATTATATGAAATGTCCCATTATATCTATTAGTTTTTCACTGTATAGAGTAAGGGAAACATTAAAACCTTTTTTTTTTTTACCTTAACATTTATAGTTTTTTACCATTAAATTTAGAATAACTTTTTATCGTTTACCATTTGACTTCACTGACTGTATTTTTACAGCTTTATAGTGCAGCATCACAAACTTAATCACTCTAATTATGCATCTGGGTTAGTCATATGGTTCACAAAATAATTAAAGCATGTTATGAGCTATGAACATAAGGGCTAATGTAATTCTGAGAAATAATCTGTGAATAGAGCAAAGTTTAAAGTGCTGTGATAAAAGTAGAGGAAGAGAGGGCAAAGCTACTGCTCAGCATAAATGTGACCATAATTTCATATTTTAGTAACCATGTTCTTTTGAAAGCACTAACCAAATCAGATAGTTGGATTTAAGATGGGGGAAAAAACTGTCTTCTTCAAATGGTGCCCTCAACCCTTGTGTTTCTTCCAAGGTTATGAAGTAATGAATTACAACTAATCACATTACTGTAATTAAGTATGTTAGTTGTACTTCAAGTTTTTCAAAAAGGGTGTACTTTGACTTGAGTATGTCTTAATGGTACTTTTATCATGCCATTTTCCTTCCATCTGTGTTTGTTACTTCCCTGTCAGTGTTGCCAGATCTCACTAAAATAATAAGTATCAGGTCTGACAAAAAGGCCAAAAATAAACAACTGTTTTCATTGTTGTATGGGATAGGAGCTATTTCTTCTTTAAATAAGCACAGTGTGCAGTACAGTGTCAGAGACGAACGGTCATAATTATTTGAAATCTTATTTTAAACGATGCCTTCAGTAACAGTTTATTTTATTCAAACTGAGTGTAGAAACTGGTATCTCTTTTGCTATTTACAGCTTTGGTAAATAAATGCTTCTCTTTTTATCAGGTGGAGTGGTTGAAAAATGAAGATTTGGTTCGCTCCCTTGGAGACGATAACATTGACACTCGTGCTGACCACAATCTGATCATCAATGAAGCCAGGCTCTCTGACTCTGGCAACTACACCTGCCTCGCCAGTAACGTAGTCGCAAAAAGACGCAGTGCTACAGCTACTGTAGTTGTGTTTGGTAAGATGTCACTGATTTGCTTCATTGTCTTGTTGTGCTGTCTCCTCATGTTTGCTAAAATATTGACATTGACATTGATCGATCATTCAAATCAGACAGAAGGTGAAGATTGTGAAGACTGATAGGTAAGTGTGGGAAGTTTAAATTTGAAGGAATTCTAAACTAGTACTGCCTTCAATTATTGTAGCACACACACACACACACACACACACACACACACACATACAGACAGTAGCTCGCACATCACAAATCACACACACACAGAAACAAAAGCTTATTGTCAATGCTGTCCTGTGATTTATCAATAAAGTTGCTTAAATACAGAAAAGTTTTAGCGAAAATTTTATTTTGTTTTGAAGAAATTAAAACCCAGTGCTTCACTAGTAGACAGACGTTGCACAGACAGGCAGGACTAATTGACACGCAATCACGCTCTCACAAATGCATTCAAATAAATGTAATCTTACTGTGCTGCTCTATCGGTATCTGATTTAATGACTGATAAAATAACTGATGAAAATGTACTGTTGTTTTCTTCCAAACAAAATTTGCGCTGCAAAAAGCAACAATGACAGATTTGTTTTAATGCTGATAACCTAAGCATGGCAAATTGTTTAATGCACACCTACTTGAAGAAAAGGAAATAACACAACATTATTTTATTTTTGTTTTTGTCTTCTCAAATCTGCTATAACTGTTATAATCAAAGAAAAAATCTTGACCAAGGGTGCATTAGGTACTCACAGGCGTAACTATGGGTGCTAAGGGACACTTTGGGAAATGCCATCAGCATGACCGGTTTCTGAAGCACATGTGAAAACACTCCAATCCCATTGGCCCGCTCAGCCTGTGACGTCATTAGCGGAGCGCTGGAGTATAAAAGGGTGCCTGTAATGCATGTCATCAACTTATTTTGTCTTCAGGAGCCGTTTGTTTGCGCATGTGTAGGAAACACTCTGCAAAACATTTCAGTTAGTGCGTGCCTCCGTTTGAGGACCTGACAACATGCATGATTGATGCGTTTTGTGTGTGAGTGAGGAAGGAGCGTGTACGTTCAGTTCTCAAGGGAATTGAATAATAAGCGTGAATGTGTGTTTGACTCAGGAGAGGCTAAATGCACACTGTGTGATGCGATCATGCTTAAAAATGCCTTGTATGCTTGATTCTCTTTTGAGGAATGAGAATTGAGCACCTACCACCAGTGGTTCGGGGGCTGTCGAGGCAGGCAGACCGATCACAGGGATTGTAGGTGGGGCATGGAAGGAATCCGACAGGAAGTGCTTTCCCTTTAAGGAGTTCCTTTCTTTCTGTTCTCTCCTGAGAGACAGTAATCAGCATTCGCACGAGCATGTCCGGGTTTCGATTATG
This sequence comes from Sinocyclocheilus anophthalmus, assembly GCA_018155175.1. Classification (NCBI taxonomy): domain Eukaryota; kingdom Metazoa; phylum Chordata; class Actinopteri; order Cypriniformes; family Cyprinidae; genus Sinocyclocheilus; species Sinocyclocheilus anophthalmus. Next base: position 134,244 of record JADLZN010009623.1, on the reverse strand, counting down.
GTGTTGCTTGAACTAGGCACGCTTAGCTCTTGAATGGATTTAAATGTGTGTTGTTTAATGCGGTCACAATAATTGGTTCCACCCAGGCTTGACTCTCTCTCTCAAGGGATGAGAGTTGAGCTCCAACACTCCACGGTTCGGTTCCCGCGACCGCCATTGTGGTGAGGCGGGATCGAGCATGTGGGTTGTAGGTAGGGCTGTGACGGTGGCAGATTTTTGCCACCACGGTGGTAATGGACCAACTACCGCCAGTGGCGCGGTGTTGATATAAATATATATAGGCCTATTTAAATCATATAAATTATATATATATATATATAGATATATAGATATATATATATATATTATATATATATATATATATATATATTATATATATTATAACAGTGGTGTGAAAAAGTGTTGGCCCCCTTCCTTATTTCTTTTTTTTTTTGCATGTTTGTCACCCTTTAATGTTTCAGATCATCAAACTAATTTAAATATTAGTAAAAGATAAGATGCAGTTTTTAAATGAAGGTTTTTTTATTATTAAGGGAAAACAAAATCCAAAGCTACATGGCCCTGTGTGAAAATGTGTTTGCCCCCTAAACCTAATAATTGGTTGGGTCACCCTTAGCAGCAACAACTGCAATCCAGCGTTTGCGATAACTTGCAATGAGTCTGTTACAGCGCTGTGAAGGAATTTTGGTCCACTCATCTATGCAAAATTCTTGTAATTCAGCCACATTGGAGGGTTATCGAGCATGAACCGCCTTTTTAAGGTAATGCCACAGCATCTCAATAGGATTCAGGTCAGACATTGACTTAGCCACTCCAAAACCTTAATTTTGTTTTTCTTGAGCCTTTCAGAGGTGGACTTGCTGGTGTGTTTTTGATCATTGTCCTGCTGCAGAACCCAATTTCGCTTCAGCTTGAGGTCACGAACAAATGGCCGCACATTCTCCTTCAATATTTTTTGGTAAACAGCAGAATTCATATTTACATTTATCACAGCAAGTCTTCCAGGTCCTGAACCAGCAAAACAGCCCCAGACCATCACTCTACCACCACCATGTTTGACTGTTGGTGTGATGTTTTTTTTATGAAATGCTGTGTTGGTTTTACATCAGATGTAACGGGACATGCACCTTCCAAAAGTTCAACTTTTGTCTCGTCAGTCCACCGAGTATTTTCCCAAAAGTCTTGGGGATAATCAAGATGTTTTCTGGCAAAACTGAAACGAGCCTTTGTTCTTTTTGCTCAGCAGCGGTTTTCGTCTTTGGAACTCTGCCATGCAGACCATTTTTTTCCCAGTCTCTTTCTTATGGTGAAGTCATGAACACTGACCTTAACTGAGGCAATTGAGGCCTGCAGTTCTTTGGATGTTGTTGTTGGGTCTTTTGTGACCTCTTGGATGAGTCGTCGCTGTGCTCTTGGGGTAATTTTGGTTGGCCGGCAACTCCTGGGAAGGTTCCCCACTGTTCCATGTTTTTGTCATTTGTGAATAATGGCTCTCACTGTTTTTTCGCTGGAGTCCCAAAGCTTTAGAAATGGCTTTATAACCTTTTCCAGACTGATACACTGTAAATAGGTTGCTGTAAATCTTACAGTAACTTACTGGCAGCTGGATCCCAGTAATTTACTGTAAAAATGTTTACAGTATCAGTACTGTAATTGCATTTACAGTACAATAATGCCTTTAATGTATTTTATTTACAGTATTATTACCGTACGTTCATTTACCGTATAAGTACGTAATTGCATTTAACAGTCCATAATTCTTTACACTGTGTTTATTTATTTTTTAACAGTATTATTACCGTATTTTTCATTTAACATATCAGTACTTGGAGAGTTTATCTTCATTAGTTTAAACAAAAATACCTGTAAAACATCCAATGGGACTGCACGTAACCATGATTTTTACCATAACCCATCCACCCCCCCCCCCCCCCCCCACCAACACAAATAATAATATTAGTTTTAATTGTTGAACATTTTCTTTTTAAAAGTACAAATTACGAATCTTGACCTCTCAGATGCACTATAGCTTAAAAAAGGGTATCACCACAGTCCCCTGGTGACTTTGTATCATGGAAAACATACACATACTGAAAAGCAAAAACTGGCAAGTACACTACCAGTCAAAAGTATTTGAACAGTAAATATTTGTAATGTTTTTTAAGTCTCTTCTTCTCTTCTCTTGCTCACCAGCCTGCATTTATTTGTCCAAAATCCAGCAAAAGCAGTATATTGTGATATTTTACTACTTAAAGTATACGTTCACTTTGATATATGTTAAATGTATTTTTTCCGGTGATTCAAGCGAATTTTCGCATCATTATGCCTACTCCAGTCTCAGTTCACATAATCGTTCAGAATCATTCTTATATCTGATAACATTTTTTAATATTATTATCAATATTTAAAACAGTTGAGTAATTTTTTTTTCAGAAAGAAATCCAAAGATCAGCATTTATCTGAAATAAAAAGCTTTTGTAACATTATACACTATAACATTTTAAAAGCTTGGAGTCAGTATAATTTTTTTTTTTTGGGGAAAGAAATTATATAAATTAATACTTTTATTTAGCAAGGCTGCTTTAAATTGATCAAAAGTGATGATTAAAGACATTTAGAATGTTACAAAAGATTTATATTTCAGATAAATGCTGTTCTTCGGAACTTTCTATTCATCAAAGAAACCTGAAAAAAATCTACTGTTTTCAACATAATAATAAATAATTATAGTTTTCTGAGCAGCAAATCAGAATATTAGAATGATTTCTGAAGGATCATGTGACTGGAGTAATGATGCTAAAAATTCAGCTTTGATCACAGGAATAAATTACATTTTAAAATATATGCAAATAGAAAACACTTATTTGAAATTGCAATAATATTTCAAAATATTACTGTTTTACTGTATTTTTGATCAAATAAATGGAGGCTTGGTGAGCAGAAGATAATTCTTTTAGAAACATTAAAAATCTTACTGTTCAGTAACTTTTGACTGGTAGTGTAAATAAAATGCAGTAAAAATGAGTTTGTGGTGTTGTTAAATTTCAGTCATTTTGACAGTAAAAGTTGACAAGCTCTCCGATGAGAAACAGCAGGATGGGATTCAGGCTGCACCCTCTTTCCAAAATTCCACCTGATCTGTGACTTTCAATGCATTTGGTGCCACAAATGTTGACCGTCTGAATGAACCTGCCAGGGAAAAACACGGATTCAATTGGCAGGTTCAACTCAAATTTATTTGAAACACAAAACACGGCTGGACTCTGCAGACCAGAAGCCGTAATTCAGGGCAGAGATTAGAGACAGGATGAGGGGAACAGTCCAAACGAGCCTCCAGTCACTCCACAAGGCAGAGAGGGTAAGGCGTAGGGAGATCAGCGCACACAGTCCCAGCGTCAGTGCGGACGCAACGTCAGAGTGGAGAGAGAACCGCACACAGAGTCCAAGCATCGGTACTGACGCAATGTCAGGGCAGAGAGTTCCTGGTAGAGTGCACCGAGAGGAGAGGCTGCGAAGCGCGATTCTGGTAATGCAAGGGCAGGAACTGGGGAACAGAAAACTGGTGAAATAAGAGGCAGAGAGCGAGCGGAAAAGACAAACTGAAAACACTAAACTACGGTGGCCGTAAAGTGCAAAGCAGATCACAATTCTGAAAACAAAATAACAAACTACAAACGCAAATGCAAGTCTATAAAACAAAATAACAATTCAGAAAACAAAACAATTCATAAAACATTATAACAAGTCAGAAAACACAACGACAAATCCGAAAACAAATTAACAAGTCCGAAAGCACAACGACAAATCCGAAAACAAATTAACAAGTCAGAGCCAGCAATCCGAAAACAAATTTAACAAGTCAGAAAGCACAACGACAAATCCGAAAACAAATGAACTAGTCAGAAAACACAACGACAATTCAGACAAACCGGAAAAGGTAGGTATAGTTTGAGACAGCGCCATTGGTTTGGGATTACTCACCGCTGACTGGACGAGACATCTGTCAATCAACGTATACAGGGAAGAACCAGCCGAAGAACAGCAGAGTCTTGGTAGAAAGTTTGGAGATGGTATTAAAGTAGCTCAGTTTAAATGTATTGTATGAATTGCCCTTACTATGGAATAAAAAATGCGGGGTGTCTATTTACATTTAGTTAAAAGTGGCTGTGAAACATCAGCTCCAGTGGCGCAGATGGATAAGCACTTGCCCTCGGCTATTTGACGTGATCGACACAGGTTCAATTCTGCCTTTTGCCAAACTTTTTTTCCCTCCCTTTTCAAATCTCATATTAGCAATGGATTCTATTTACACTACGTGAAAATAGCAGTATTTTTTAGCAATATGCTATTTACACTAAGTGCAAATACCTAGTTACACTATGTTAAAATAGCAGGATTTCTACTATCACGTATACTACTTGTTTGTCAATAGGGGCAATTATCTGCACTTCAGTATTGTATTACATTATAAAACAGTATGCAATAATAACTTATTGAGTGTAAATGATAATTTAAATTATTACATGGATGCCACCTTATTGGTACAATAAAGCCCTCCCTACACCCACCCTAACCCTACCCGATACTTTATTTTCAACTTTTTGATTATTTCCTTAATTTTTATTGAAAATAAATGCCTTTATGATGTGATACGAGATTTGAAAAGTGAGAAAAAAAGTTCGGCAAAAGGTGGGATCGAACCCGGGTCTAAATGCCAAAGACTAGCGCTTATCCATCTGCGCCACTGGCGTTGATGAGTCACAACCACTTTTAACTAAATCTAAATAGACACTCCGTATTTTTTGATTGACATGTCTTGTCAAGTCAGTGGTGAGTAATCCCAAACCAATGGCGCTGTCTCAAACTATACCTACCTTTTCCGGTTTGTCTGAATTGTCGTTGTGTTTTCTGACTTGTTATTTTGTTTTCGAATTTGTCATTGTGTTTTCTGACTTGTTATAATGTTTTCTGAATTGTTGTTGTGCTTTCTGAATTGTTATTTTGTTTTGTAGACTTGCATTTGCGTTTGTAATTTGTTATTTTGTTTTCAGAATTGTGATTTGTTCTGCACCTCTCGGCCACCGTACTAAACTGTACTTGGAGCCTATGAAAACACGGCAGGACAAGAACTCAACAAGACTGGTAGTAGGTCACGAACAAAGAGTAGCGTGTTCACACCACAACGGTCAGACACAAGACTACACACGAGGGGAACTTAAAAATAGGAAGAATTAAGGAATTAACAAGCCACAGGTGTGACGGCAGCTAAAGTAGTTAATAAGATAACGATGGGGAGGGAAACCACGAAGACAATGAGTACATGGCGAACTGTCAAAACAAAGACAAAGCCTGCTGATCAGACCGAAGTCATGACAGAACCTGCAAGCACAAGAAAACATTATTTATCAAAGCAGTGTTTACAGAATTTGCCTTGACTGTCAAACTTGTTTGTGCTGTATACACTTTGACGTTAATAAAAAATGTTATATACTACATCTGAACGCATCTATAGGAAGGTACATAATTAGTTGATAATCCATCATATTCAAATTATTAAAGCTCCATTTTTTACAATGCATTCTCAATCAGTAGAGCAAAGTGTTGAAATAATGGGTTTGATTCTAAGGGCAGTTCTACAGTGAGTGGATATCCGGGGCTTAGCCCAGAAACATTAATGCATGTATCAGAATACACGGGATAACTTCAAATAAAATAGGCTATGCTAAAAGTTACATTGGCTAAATGGCTTAATTTTTTATTTTTAAAGAGACAAGTATAATTAATTATATTTGCACTTACAAATTGCATAAATAACGTTACAGTGTTTCCCACAGACTTTCATTCTATTTGTGGCGGCATACATATATAAACTCATTCTCTGCCAGCAGGAGGCACTTTTGGAGCGGTAGAAATAGCGGTTTCCCCAGTAACGGCTGTACACAAAACAGAGCTTCCTCACAAACGCTGCTTTATCGACATTACAAGCAGAAAAATGAAGAAAGTTGGTTCCCTTCAGAGATACATTCATATAAAACACCCGTGACGTGTTTTGATTTTGAAACGTCCAGTGCTCATGTTTATTCAACATGTGTTAGCATGTTCCTCTCAAAGTCAACCTGTTCTGTGAGTTAGTGGAGAACAGCAGCTAGAGGCTGATTTAGTGACATTAAAGTTAGTTAAGCTGATGGAAGCTCACCTGTTGTTAGCACCGCTACGAGGCAATCGCAAGACTCCAATACACCTCCGATGCAGACGACATGGCCACAAACTTGAAAATAAAACACAAAAGATGTTATTAGCAGTGGTGTTTCTTCACTCAGTTTTCCTCAGTAGGTTGTTAGCTCGCTGTTTTATGTTAACATTACGTCTGTCACTGAATTTAGGGACCGTCTCTAAAGTTACATACAACATTGTTACACACTTTCTGACTTAAATAGCATTTGAAGAGAATTAGCAGATAAAGAGGCAGAGTAGAGAAGATAACTTACTATGCTTCTCTTTGTTCAACTAAGTTAGTTAACTTCGGCTAAATTACATTATTAACTTACCAGTTGATGTTATCAAGGTAATTAAAAGGATAAAAGGATGAGGATCCAAAATACACCTCCGACGTTGCAGACTACATCTAGACTAGAAATCTGAAAATAACAAACAAAAGAAGTACTAGAAAATACTGTTTAATATCTCCACTGAAACAGTGGTTTGCCTAATGCACTTTACCTCAGTATTTCACGTTAAATCGCTGTTAAGGTTAAATAACGACTCACCAGAGGAGCTACTTGCATTAAAGGCAGCAGAACGTACAAACCTTAATTTAAAAACTGCATGTTGTGTTCATTTGTGTTATCTTTTACTAATATGTAAATTTGTTTGATGATCTGAAACTTAAAAGTGTGACAAACATGCAAAAAAAAGAGAAATCAGGAAGGGGGGCCCACAATTTTTCACACCACGTATATATATATATATATATATATTATTTTGGTTCAAAATTAGCGCATTAACGCAGGCGATTAATTTTTTCAGTTTAACGCGTTAAAAATATTTTACGCAATTAACGCAGGGACGGGGCTAGGGTTGGCCACCCCACTCACAACTGCTGCTTCTGTCACTTTTTCTCTTGACAAGAAGTGCTTTTATTCAGTCGCAGAACAACTGAGAACGGGATACATTTCAGACGCGCTCCTCTTCACTTCACATCCACGCGAGCGGGCGGATACGGTCCTGTATGGGAAGCCAAACAACCCAAAAGTGGGACGAGACAGCGCTGTATTAAAGTGTTCGCGCCGTGCTGACCTGTCATAGGCGCGGCTCAATGAACCGAGCGGCGCGACCGACTGGACAGCGCAGAGAGGACGTGTTTACTAGCGCCACCGAACTGACAGCGCTGCGCTGATCAGTTACAACAGCGCAGCGCGAACATTACTCTCCGCAGAAGTTTGTGTTTTTTTTCCTGCACATAACGTAATGAAGATCAGTATTAAGTTATTAAATTTATTTTGCTTACCTTTCTACTACATGTAAACAGTTGTACTTTGAAAAACTGCAAAAATAAAATATATAAGACTTTAATAAATTTACAATACTATAGTCCTCTTGAGGAGCACACCCAGCTTCTAGTATATATATTTTATTTTGTACTTAGTTTTTATTGTTGTTGTCGTCGTCAAGTTCTGTATTTAGCACAATATTGCCCATTTTAAATTTTAGCTATTATTAAATAGCCTAGTATATATATGGTATTTTTGTTGTCTCTAGTAAAGGGAACATTGATTTTTAACTTTAACATTGCAATTTTATATAATGGATACTGTTTGTAAGGCTTTTCTCTACACTCCAAAATAAATAAATAAATTTTAATTAATTTAAAAAAACTCTTTAAAAATTAGGGACAGTGTATGTAAATTCAATATGATGTATTTTGAATTTTGCACTGCATTGTGTTTTAGGTTTATCCGAAACACATTAAAATTAACCATGATTTTATTACTAACCTTTTAACCATATATTTGTAGTTAAACTGTGGGTTAAAAAAATGACAATCAATCCATGGTTACTGCACATTTGCTATAGTAAAACCATTGTTAATTTCCGTATTTCCATAAGGGAAAATGTATGTCCTGACAGAAAAGTATCTGTACATTTTACTCTTTTTTTTTTTTCCCCAAGTATAATCATATGCTACAGTTACACAAATATCCTTAAATGTAAAATTTACTTAAAATATGCCTTGATGAACGAAACCATAAAATATTTTAATTCTAAGAGGATAATGGAGGTTTCTGCTGTGAACGTGACTACTAAATATAGGCTATACGTGCTTCATAGTAGCTAACACTCCTGTTTGCATGTAGTAATATGAAAGATAAGCAAAAGAAATGTAATAACTCTTCATTATGTTATGTGCAGGAAAAAAACACGAGCTTCTGCGGAGAGTAATGTTCGCTCTGTGCTGTTGTAACTGATCAGCGCCGCGCTGTCAGTTTGGTGGCGCTAGTAAACACGTCCTCTCTGCGCTGTCGAGTTGGTCGCGCAGCTCGGTCCATTGAGCAGCGCCTATGACAGGTCAGCGCGGCGCGAACACTTTAATACAGCGCAGTTTTGTCCCACATTTGGGTTGTTTGGCTTCCCATAGTCCTGTGCTCGCAGCGCAATGCTCTTCAATTGCACAAACAAAGGCGTCGGTGCGCGCTGTAGCCTGTATTCTTTCATATCAAAGTGCAAACATAACTACTGCATGCAATGTCGCAGTTATGTCGTCAGCTTAGTCATTAAGTTACCAAAAAGGCGATTAAAGCTGCCTTAAAACTGTGCATGCATGTAATATATTTTATATGAGTCACATTTAAGAACATGTCTCTGAAATGTTTTTCAAAACTGTCCAGGAGCAGCCCAGCACTGTCTCACTCATCTATTCTAACACACCCTTTTTTAACTCGTCAGCTCAATATTTGGCCATCAGGAGTTAAAGAGGGTGTTGTACAACACTTGGTTTTTGATATGGTATGGAAAATTGGGGAAGGGGTGGTTGCATCTTTGTCTCTTTTTTCACCCCTGATTGACCTTTAGTGAATACAATACACAGGAAATGTAGCTATGGTTAAGGATTCTAAAAACGATATGTGTTGTAAAAACAGTAAACACAGGAAAAAACTACACACACACACACACACACACACAAAGACACTGACAAAGACACTGCTGTCGAATGAGGCATCTACTTATACATATCTATGATGGCAGCACTGTTTAATAATGGTGTCCGGGAGTAAGTGCACCTGCTTTGAGCTTGTGCGTATTGCCGCAAGCAGAGCCTTTCAAACTAAACTCCATTTGATCATCTTTGCCCAGTGTCTGCGCTACTTCTCTTTAGAAATTCAAAACAACCCAACTGCTGGGTCAAAACAACCCAATGGCTGGGTTTGTCCCTTTTTAACCCAGCGCTGGGTTATATTTAACCCAGCATTTTTTAGAGTGTACTCTTAATGCTCGTTTAAACTAGAGCTGTGGATGTCTCTTAACCGTCTCACCAATGTTACTCCATCCATGGGTGTCCTCTTGTAATTGATACCTACTTTTCAAAAACATAATTAAAAAAATAATCTTAATAATTCCAAACTTTTGACTGGTAGATTTTATGATTAGCTGTTTTTTATTATTTGCATTTAGCATTCTATTATCTATTCTGTTATCCTACTACGTGACCTTGGTGTTAATATTGGTGTTAAAATATTGTTTGCATTGCTGTTTGTACAGATAAGACATATCAAACCTAGACTACAAAAAGTCAAACCACAGATATAAGAGAAGATTTTGCTTTAGCCTGTTAGTCATCCTAACCTCTGGGTGTTTTTTTTCTGACAGGGTGAGGGAAAGGTTGTCTCTCAAGCTCAGTTGTTGTCTTATTCAGTGGAAGATCTCTTTATCTCTGCAGTGAATGGTGGATGGTCTCTGTGGACAGAGTGGTCTCCTTGCAGCGTGAACTGTGGGAGAGGAGTTCAGAAGCGATCTCGGACCTGCACTAACCCCGCTCCTCTGAACGGAGGAGCGTTCTGTGAGGGCATGTCTGTGCAGAAGATCACCTGCAATGCACTCTGCCCAGGTCAGATGCTCATCAACCCCAGCACACCCCTGAGGTGCAGCTTGTCCTCCAGCATCCAAGCTCAGTGTAGTTTTTAGTGTCAGCATAGCACTTAAAAGCCATGTTTTACATTCATAATACATCAGACATCGTAGTACATTTTCCATTCTACAGGTGCATCTCAATAAATTAGAATGTCATGGAAAAGTTCATTTATTTCAGTAATTCAACTCAAATTTTGAAATTTGTGTATTAAATAAATTCAGTGCACACAGACTGAAGTAGTTTAAGTCTTTGGTTCTTTTAATTGTGATTATTTTGGCTCACATTTAACAAAAACCCATCAATTCACTATCTCAACAAATTAGAATATGGTGACATGCCAATCAGCTAATCAACTCAAAACACCTGCAAAGGTTCCCTGAGCCTTCAAAATGGTCTCTCAGATTGGTTCACTAGGCTACACAATCATGGGGAAGACTGCTCCAGAAGACAATCTGACACCCTTCACAAGGAGGGTAAGCCACAAACATTCATTGCCAAAGAAGCTGGCTGTTCACAGAGTGCTGTATCCAAGCATGTTAACAGAAAGTTGAGTGGAAGGAAAAAGTGTGGAAGAAAAAGATGCACAACCAACCGAGAGAACCGCAGCTTTATGAGGATTGTCAAGCAAAATCGATTGAATAATTTGAGTGAACTTCACAAGGAAAGGACTGAGGCTGGGGTCAAGGCATCAATAGCCACCACACACAGACGTGTCAAGGATTTGGCTACAGTTGTCGTATTCCTCTTTTTAAGCCACTCTTGAACCACAGACAACGTCAGAGGCGTTTTATCTGGGCTAAGGAGAAGAAGAACGGGACTGTTGCCCAGTGGTCCAAAGTCCTCTTTTCAGATGAGAGCTAGTTTTGTGTTTCATTTGGAAACCAAGGTTCTAGATTCTGGAGGAAGGGTGGAGAAGCTCATATCCCAAGTTGCTTGAAGTCCAGTGTTAAGTGTTAAGTTTCCACAGTCTGTGATTATTTGGGGTGCAATGTCATCTGTTGGTGTTTGTCCATTGTGTTTTTTGAAAACCAAATTCACTGCACCCGTTTAACAAGAAATTTTGTAGCACTTTATGCTTCCTTCTGCTGACCATCTTTTTGAAGATGCGGATTTCATTTTCCAACAGGATTTGCACCTGCCCACACTGCCAAAAGCACCAAAAGTTGGTTAAATGAGCATGGTGTTACTGTGCTTGATTGGTCAGCAAACTCGCCTGACCTGAACCCCTTAGAGAATCTATTTGGTATTGTTAAGAGGAAGATGAGAGACACCAGACCAACAATGCAGATGATCTGAAGGCTATTGTCAAAGAAACCTGGGCTTCCATACCACCTCAGCAGTGCCACAAACTGATCACCTCCATGCCACGCCGAATTGAGGCAGTAATTAAAGCAACCTACCAAGTATTGAGTACATGTACAGTTAATGAATATACTTTCCAGAAGGCCAAGAATTCATTAAATATGTTTTTTTTATTGGTCTTATTAAGTATTCTAATTTGTTGAGATAGTGAATTGGTGAGTTTTTGTTAAATGTGAGCCAAAATCATCACAATTAAAAGAACCAAAGACTTAAACTACTTCAGTCTGTGTGCACTGAATTTATTTAAATTACTGAAATAAATGAACTTTTCCATGACATTCTAATTTATTGAGATGCACCTGTATATAATAATTCAATGCAAGGGTGTTATTATGGGTATTACTGAGGCTTTACTTTGTGTATGTAAATGAGACCTTTTGTTCTCCTATCTCTAGTTAGTGTAATTTTATTAGAGGAGTTATTCATGTTGCACTCAGTTGTTTTCTTGACTTCGTGATATTTAAATCAATTTGTGAACCAGTTTTTTTTCATCCGACCATGTATGATTACTGTTGGTTTGCATAATACATTTTAATCTTTTCACTTTATTTAATAATTTGTTCACAGTTAGGCTTCAAATGTGTCAAACACATTTAATTTGTTTAATTCTTAATTAATCATGCATTGAGTTTATATATGGTACATGATGGCAATTAAAATACAAAGTATTTTTTGTAGAAATTAAATTCAATAGGAAAACATGTTCATAGTATTCTCAAATGTCTTTTAGGTTGTGCTGCAAAAATTAATAATAAAAATCATACCAGTAATTAGTTGAGAATAGTTATTTTTTAAATGTTAATTAAATTACACAATATACCATGTTGATTCATTGTTTATAATTAATTTCTAAAACCTCTTAAGCATCTGTCCAATTGGGTAGAGTTAAATCTCACGGTATTTATTTTATTCACATAATGTGCAGCAAAACATTATGAACAACATAAGTGCCTTTGCGTATTCAGCTTGTTGCAGTGTTACGCTACCATACAAAAGATTGATGTTGGTAAGATTTTTTACTGTAAAAACAGTAATATTGTAAAATGTCATTACAATTTAAAATAAATGTTTTCTATTTGGAATATATTTTAAAATGTAATGTATTCATGTGATGCCAAAGCTGAATTTTCAGCAGCCATTACGCTTTAGTGCCACATGATCCCTCAGAAATCATTATAAAATGTTGCTTTGATGCTCAAGAAACATTTCTTATTATCTCAGTTGAAAACTAATATTTTTGTGGAAACCATGATTATTTTCTTTTCCGTATTCGAAATAGAAAATGGAAATACAAATACAAATACAAATAGAAATCTATTATTATATTGAGATAATATTGAGAATTTGATCAATTGGCTTAAAATATGTTGATGTAATGTGTGTAGCCCCGCCAGGGTGGTCAAGAGTTGGACCATTAAAACACTTTTAATTAAGTTTATGAAGTCTCTAGAGATCTCATACGTTCATTGCCGAGTGCAGTGAATGCACAGAGCAGCTGTTCACCTTCCTTAAACGGCAACCCCGTTGTGTGCTCTGCAGTGGATGGAGTCTGGGAGGAGTGGAGCGAATGGACGATGTGTAGCACGCAGTGTGAGATGCAGCGATGGAGGGAGTGCAACGCTCCACCGCCTCGTCACAGAGGCAAGATGTGTGAGGGAGAAGGTCAAAGCACTGAGAACTGCACGGGAGGACTGTGTACGCAAAGTGAGTATGTGCAAATGGCGTATTATGTCATAAACACGTCATTTAATCGATGACAACAGTGTCATTGTCATCGCGTGTTGGTCATGCTATTGCTCACTTGGTCCTTGACACAAAGCTCAAGCGTGTGAATTGCAATGTTTCGGGAACTGTGATAATTGTCTGCTAAAAGTGGATGAAAGTGAAGGCATCATGCCCCGTGTCCCTCTCAATATCTCCCTCGTAGCTGTTATGATGAGAACCCTCTCAGATTTCTCCTCCTTAATGAAGGATGGAAACATCCTGCAGCCTAAGTGGTCCAAAACCATCTGCCAGTAGCTTCCCATGGCAACAATGCCGAGCAACAGTATCCACAGCTGATGTTGGCACAGCCTGCAGTTGGACATCTACCCGTGATGTGAATCGGATAGCAGATTTGTAATAAGTATTACAGGGATGGACTGTAATTCTCTCTCCCTTTCTTTCTCTTGTTCTGTCTCTTTTTCCCTGCAGATGGGAAGCTGATGCATGATGTTAAGCCTCAGAGTGAGTTCCTACTCCATGTGAATTCATAATTGCCGTACAGATGAGGGAATAAAACAACAAAATAAGCTGTTGCTAATGTTAATGTTGAACTTCTGTTTGAATCAGTTTTTTCTTAAATATCCTTTTTATGAGAATTTGTGTGGTAGCTTTTTTTTCTTCATCCTTAATTAAGAGAAGCTCAGTCACCTCAAATATGTCTTCACTTCTACGCTTGGTTACCTGTATCATTATGCTGACAACACGTGCCATTTTCAACAAAGTGGAAAAAAAGATGCAGAAGATTAATTAGCAAGAATCCAATCTGTCTCTCAGTTTGAATTTTAGTATGGAAATCACAAACCAACTAAGGCATCCACAGCAAACAAACTTTAGAAATAAGAGTTTTTGCAATGCAAAAATAGTTGTTAGAAAATATGAAATCAAATAATACATTTATAATATAAAATTAAAGTATAAAAAATATAGCATAATTGGACAAAAAATACCAGTGGAACAAGAAAATAATTTTTCTCTAAAAACAAAATATTTTATCTAAAACAAGTCTTATTGCCTTATTATGGCAATTTTTCTTCTCAGCTAAATTTATCAGAAAAAGGCAAAGATGCTGATTATGAATTAGATGATTCTCAGTATAGTCCTAAATATTTTGCAGGTGTCATTATGAACTTTTCCAAATTTTCTGCTTATCCATTTCAGAGGATTTCAAAGTGCTAGTCAATGTATTGTGTCCTTTCAGATTAGAGAGAATGAGTGATTGGATGTGGCATTTGAACGTGTGCTATATTTAGAGGAAGCGACGAGGTGTAATCATTGAATATTAACTTGCCTCGTCAAGCATATTATGTCTTAATTTCTCCCTGTGTATTATTTTAACCATATTGAGGCACTTTGCAAAACATCATTTTAAATATGTATTAGTACCAGGTGCTTCTGCATTGTTACAGTGATGTGGCTCTGAGACTCTTCCGTGTGCATTGGTGTGTGAGCTGGGTTATAATGCTTCTAATTGAATCTATTAAATCTGTTCCATGATGGACATGCAATTAATTCACCTTTACACTTGGACAGAAACTTCTTTCCAGCTTGAAGCATGTAATCCTGTTCAACTTTCCATAGTGCGTCAGGATATTTGAAATGCAGTGCTGTAGTTTTATAAACATATTCTTCCTCTCATGGCATGATTAATGTCCTCTGTGTCCTTTGTGATCTGGCGAGTTCGGTCTGCCCAGCCCTCCTGCTGCAAAGGTCATTTGGGCCAGTGCTATAGAAGCCAGCTGAACAGATGTATCATTGTGTGGGGTGTTGGCAAACCACCCTGCCAGTTATTAAAGTAGTAAGAGCCCTGGAATTCACACCTCCCAAACTTTATACACTGCTAAACATGTGCATATTGCACCTGTTCCATTTGCACAGGTGTCTAAAATATTTGCAAGTTTAACCGCAATGATCAGACATGGCAACTTTAATGTTTCCCTGTTACCAAAATGATATTTTTCTGGCACCATCAAAACATTTCACTGGCACAACTGTTAAACTGTTAAAAACTCTATCTTATTTATCTTATTATCTTGGTTATCTTATTATATTACTATATTTTTTGTCTATTTCATAACAATAATAGCAACATATCATAGCAGCAATAATGATGATAACGTCTCGGTTACGTATGTAACCCACATTCCCTGAAGGAGGGAACGAAGACATCACGTCGGATGACCGACGAAATTGGGATCTCGCTTAGAGAGACCAATCTACTTCGAGTGTAAACTCGAGCCGGTACCCTCCGCGTCAACTGTGTGGTACAGGCGCTGTGGCGCGTGGACCCTGACGTCTCCGTTCCCTCCTTCGGTAACGAGGGTTACCATACTACCGAGACGTTCCCTTTTCAGTCCGGTCACTCTCGCCGTCACTCGATGACAACGAATTTGGGATCCTACCAAGGGCTCTTCCCATGCGGTCCGCCCCCTCCCCCCGGGGTGGCCCGCCCCATGGTCTCCCCCCCAGCCCCACGCCTATCCCCCAGGGCCCCCCCGCTCCCTCACCCGCCCCCCAACCGCCCCCCCCGGTCCCCGCCTCACCCCCCACGGGGCCGCGCCCCCCCCGGCCCACCCCCACGGGGGGCCCAGCCCCCCCACGCCCGGGCCCCCCGGCCCGACCTCAGCCCCCGCCCCCCCCCCAAAGGTACCCTGAGCTCCAGTGCCCCCCCCCCCGCCCCCCACCGCCCCCGGGCGCCCCCGGGCCATCCCCCGCCCCCACACACAGCTACTGCCCCTTCCAGTGTCCTGTGGAAGTCACCTGCGCCCCTACTTTTTGGCGTATGCCAGGGCTTCTTCACAAGAGGACCAGCTAATGCTGCTATGGCACTACCCAATGAGTAGACTGGATAACACTGGGAAACGGACCCGTTCTACTTGGAACAGGGACGTAACGGAAGCGCGCTCAAGGCTAGACCGTAGGACCTTTACACTATGAGATCCACTTAGTTCTTACATATGGAACCCAGCCTTCTACTGGTTCGCGAGGATTCAATGAGTGAAGGCCTGGCAACGGACGCTCCGCCACGTCTGGTTGCCGAGGGGACGGAGGAGCTCAACAGTGTCTACTATATGGACTCTCTGGAGTGGGTTTGCAAGCCGACCCGAAGCCGGGGCCTCTTAGTGCTTCTACCCGTTTGAGGTGAGAACACAGGAGGATACCGGCTCCACACGAAGGCTATAGAATCTAGCGAATGTGTTTGGGGTCTCCCAGCCCGCAGCCTTACAGATATCTGTCAGCGAGGCGCCAAGAGACAGCACCCAGGAGGATGCAACACCTCTAGTTTAGTGAGCTCGCAACCTGAGCGGGCAGGGCCACCCTGTGCCTGATCGCTTGGATGTTCACCACCTGATCCCTGAAGGTAGTAGCGGGAACCTTGGGCACATAGCCAGGCCGGGACAACCTGGGAACCTTGTAACCTGTCTCGTAGAGGTTCTCCCTGCCGTTTGGAGGCGGTATTAGGACACAACTGCATCTCAACCGACCGCTCCACCGGGGGGACCCTTGTAACCCCCTAGCTGCCCCACCATCGAGGGTGGTGAGGGAGGAGGATCCAGCAAATCAGTTTCCGGCAGTAAAAAGGTGCCGTCCACGACCTGTTGAGCTCCTCATGCACCTCCAGGAAGAAAAGCACAGAGGCGGGGTGCTGAGAACCAGCGCGGACCACCCAGAGAACCAATCGTGCAACCTTGAGGGCTCGGGACACGGTGAAAGTCCTCACTCGACCCCTACCCCTACGGCGGCCCGGGAAAACATAGCCATTATTTCTGGATCCGATCCAGCATTGCTACGGTCCCGGAGGAGAGCAGCGCAGCTGAATCTTCCTCTCCAGAAAGCTCTGGCTCACCCTCCGATGCTGCAACCGACATCTGATCGTCGGGGGGAGCCTCGAAGAAACAGGTGGTACCCCCCGGGAGGGTCCAGCCTGCTCTTTTTGAGAGCTCCGCTAGTTTCGAAGTGCCGGCGGGCTTGGGCATCCCCGGAGGGGAATTCCTCACCGTGACGTAAAAGACCAGTCCGCCCACCGCTAGAAGAAAGACGCCCCCGGCTGCCACCAGAGGGAAACCCAGATCTAGGCAGTGGCACGGGCACCCCGCCCCTTTGCAGGAAACGGAGTCCGTTCGCAGCTCCGATATGGTCATACTCCCGCAATGAGAGCATGACTCATCCACGAAGGCCACCTCAGCATGATTGATGCCCAGACACGTGAGGCAGCGACCATTACCATCACCCGTGCCAGGTAACGACCGCATCCAAAAACGCCCGGGTGATACATTGTCTATAGCAAGACCCACATCGTCTTCAACGTCATCTTTAAAAAGACGCACCCGAAATGGCTCTTTTAGGGGAAAAAGCTCTTTTTGTAGCGTGCTGAGGCGCACAGGGGAGATGATCATCTGCAACACAAACAGGGGTTAGTGCAGCCTGATGTGTGCAACCCATTCGACACGGGAAACCACCACCGCTGACGCTCCGTCCTCCAACACGAAGAGCTCTCCCAGAGCGTGCTGAACTCGTTCAGTCTTCTTCTCTCAGTAGAGTAGTCAGGAGCAGAACGATGAAGCGAAAAGCTGAATATGCGCTGCCTCTGCTGCCTACTTATACTCACGCTGTGGTCAGCAGCAGCTGGATGCAATAATCGTATGCCAATGTGCATTTGCTCGTTTAGTTTACACTCGAAGTAGCTTGGTCCCTCTAAGCGAGATCCCAATGTCAGTCCTCCGACCTGACGTCGAGAGTGACCGACTGAAAGGAACAATAACAACTACTTGCTACTACCACTACTAATAATTAAATATTATAAAAGATTACTTATCATTAAAGTTTTATTTTAAACTATTTTATAGCACGATATAACAAAAACAATAGTAAAAATAATGACAATAATAATTCTGAAATATAAAATTACTTATAATTAAAATAATGTGTTATATTATTTCATAACTGCTATGGCATAATACTATTATTTAATATAATGTATTATATATTAGACAATATAATATATTAAATTATTATTATATATTTAATGCCAAAAAAGTATAGTAGTAAGTAATAAAATATCGTGTTATTACTTATAATAAATACTTATTATCATTCAAACGTTAATTTATTTTATATTTTTACCTTACTACGACTACTACTACTACTACTACTACTAATATTTTATAATAATACTCATTATTGCTATACTATTTTAGCCAAGATAGCAAGGTATGTATGGTAGGTATGTTTTTTTCTATTCTGGTGGGGACTTAAACCTGAATACACACCGACTCATGGTGACTCGTGTCACCGTGGGGACCTAAATTGAGGTCCCCATGGGTACAGAAGCTTATAATTCATACAGAATTATTTTTTTGAGATTGTAAAAATGCAGAAAGTTTTCTGTGAGGGGTAGGTTTAGGTGTAGGGCAATAGAAAATACAGTTTGTACAGTACAAAAAACATTACGCCTATGAGGAGTCCCTACAAGAATAGTGAACCAGACGTGTGTGTGTGTGTGTGTGTTTTATGGCTGTGTCCCAGGTATGGAGAACTCTATTGATGTTGCGCTGTACTCTGGTCTGGCTGCGGGGGTGATCGCTGTGGTCGTCCTCATAGTGGCCATCACCCTCTACAGGAAGAGTCAAAGTGAGTATGGAGTGGATGTCATTGACTCATCTGCTCTTGCTGGGGGCTTCCAGTCCTTCAGCTTCAAAACCACCAGACAGGGTAAGAGTTCATTGTAGATGAAGCGGTTCGGTTGGATTAATAGATTTATTGTGATACTGAAGTTTCTGTGCTGCTTGTCACAATAACAGGCTAAGCCACAATGAACATTCAGACCAAATAATTAATCCAAATAAATAAATTGCTCATAAAGGCATGCAGATGCATGCCATAAGATTTTTTTTATTTCACAGTGAGACACTAACATATTTCAGTCACACAAACAGCCTCCCCTGAGCAAACATACATTCGCACACAAAAAAACGAGTAAATGTTTAAGGCATGCTACGTTGACTTCAATTCTGCCTTTTTGTCAGCTGTGCCGATAACTTTTGTTGATAAGACCATGACTATAGTCACATGACCCACACTTGGTTCCGCTACAAGCATCCATATTACCGCCGCTGACACTTCAGAAAGTGATAGCCATCGCCTTGCAGGGTAATCAATCCTGCCTGCTTGTGACAGCACAGTGAAAGGCTGTGACTAGCAGCTTGTGTTTACTGTGCTCAAGGCCTGGGATGGCGAAACCCCCACACCTTTGCATGCAACAGGAATGAGGGGATCAAGGCTCAGCTGAGCCGCATCTGTCAGGTCATCAATCCTATTTAAAAAGGCCAACTTTCTCCTAGCCTCCCGCTGCGCCTTATTCCAACAGCCAATCCAGTTCCCATCAGAGTTGATAGGAAAGACCAATCCCCATGCAATGGAAATGGGAGCAGGTTGGATGTTCATTTGAGGATGTGGGATGTAGAATGAGACAATAGAGGCTTCTCTAAACAGTTGTTCATTTTGAAAGTTCAAAAGTTTTTTTTAATTTTGATTTGGTTTTATTTCTCTTAAGGTAGATTTTGTGTTATTCAATATATTTTGTATCACTTTCCCTTTTATCTCATTTTGCTGCATGATATCTGTTGCCGTTTTCTCAGTGTGTAATTATGATAAAGTTTCTGAAGTGTTCCAGCTGACTCTCTAAATCTCAGGTAACAGTATGAAACTCCGAACATTTGCCCGCTTGTCTGCTCTTGAAATCTGAGCCACGGAGTCATTTTAATCATGACTCTAATTCCAAATCTTTCCCCGCAAGGTGCCCACTTCATGCCTGTTTCATTAACTTCTGTCATCCTGCTGTCTCGTCCTTTCATTTTTCTCTGTCATTTTTTTTAAGATTTCCTGCCCCACAGTGATCATATCCTGCTTCTGAAGAGATATGAGAGGGGAAAACCAATTTGTTGGGGATGAGAATTTAAGAAGTTGAACCATTTAATGCTTCATATGTCTGATGAAACTAAATCAGGTTCAGTTCTCTGCTATAGGTAGTGGTTAATTCATCCAAAAATCTAAATGTTGTCATCTCATGTCATTCCAGACCATTATGAGTTAGTTTCTTCTGTGGAAGACAAAAATTTTTTTTTTTAGAAATGTTTAATACTGGATGTAATTTTGGATGTAAAAATGTTTTGGACCCCATTGACTTTCTTTGTGTATGGACAAAAACAGTTGAAATGTTCTTCACAATATCTTATGAGATCTACAGGAGAAAGAAAGTGATAATGGTTTGGAGCAACATGAAGAAGACTAAATGATGACAAAACTTTAACTTTGGGGTGAATACAGGTGCATCTCAATAAAGCGGCTAATGAGTTTCTTTTGGTTTCGTTGCTGGACTCGACAGGGGGGGCGTTTTAAATAAATGTAACAAACGGTTAGAAGTTCCGTTTAAAACAGTTCTTTATTTGAGTAATGAGACACTTCTTCACTCGTCAGGAAGTAATGAAGAAGGGGAGAGTCAATCAAAGACACTAACAAGCATCAACTCAAATTGTGAACTCGTGTATTAAATAAATTCAATGACCACAGACTGAAGTAGTTTAAGCTTTTGTTTTTTTTAATTGTGATGATTTTGGCTCACGTTTAACAAAAAACCCACCAATTCACTATCTCAACAAATTAGAATATGGTGACATGCCAATCAGCTAATCAACTCAAAACACCTGCAAAGGTTTCCTGAGCCTTCAAAATGGTCTCTCAGTTTGGTTCACTAGGCTACACAATCATGGGGAAGTCTGCTGATTTGACAGTTGTCTAGAAGACAATCATTGACACCCTTCACAAGGAGGTTAAGCCACAAACTTTCATTGCCAAAGAAGCTGGCTGTTCAGTGTGCTGTATCCAAGCATGTTAACAAAAGTTGAGTGGAAGGAAAAAGTGTGAAGAAAAAGATGCACAACCAACCGAGAGACCCGCAGCCTTATGAGGATTGTCAAAAAAAAATCGATTCAAGAATTTGAGTGAACTTCACAAGGAAAGGACTGAGGCTGGGGTCAAGGCATCAAGAGCCACCACACACAGACGTGTCAAGGAATTTGGCTACAGTTGTCATATTCCTCTTGTTAAGCCTCTCCTGAACCACAGACAACGTCAGAGTTGTCTTACCTGGGCTAAGGAGAAGAATAACTGGAATGTTGCCCAGTGGTCCAAATTCCTCTTTTCATATGAGAGCAAGTTTTGTATTTCATTTTCCTAGAGTCTGGAGGAAGGGTGGAGAGCTCATAGCCCAAGTTGCTTGAAGACCAATGTTAAGTTTCCACAGTCTGTGATGATTGGGGTGCAATGTCATCTGCTGGTGTTGTTTCCATTGTGTTTTTTGAAAACCAACGTCACTGCACCCGTTTACCAAGAAATTTTGGAGCACTTCATGTTTCCTTCTTTTTGAAGATGCTGATTTCATTTTCCAGCAGGATTTGCACCTGCCCACACTGCCAAAAGCACCAGAATTTGGTTAAATGACCATGGTGTTGGTGTTGGTGTGCTTGATTGGCCAGCAAACTCACCAAACCTGAACCTCATAGAGAATCTATGGGGTATTGTCAGGAGGAAAATTAGAAACAAGAGACCAAAAAAATGCAGGTGAGCTGAAGGACACTGTCAAAGAAACCTGGGCTTCCAGACCACATCAGCAGTGCCACAAACTGATCACATCCATGCAACGCCGACTTGAGGCAGTAATTAAAGCAAAAGGAGCCCCACCAAGTATTGAGTACATGTACAATAAAAAATCAACATACTTTCCAGAAGGCCAACAATACACTAAAAATGTTTTTTTTATTGGTCTAATTAGTATTCTAATTTGTTGAGATAGTGAATTGTGGGTTTTTGTTCAATGTGAGCCAAAATCATCACAATTAAAAGAACCAAAGACTTAAACTACTTCAGTCTGTGTGCATTGAATTGATTTAATACAAGAGTTTCACAATTTGAGTCGAATTACTGAAATGAACTTTTCCATGACATTCAAATTTATTGAGATGCACCTGTATACCTTAAAAGGATCATGAAGTTGATAATCCCAAATTTGCATATGTAGCAGCATGTTTCCTAAATTTTGGCATTTTTCCAGCATAATTTGTTCCATCCTGACACCTTAGAACTTTGTAGGACCGTTCAAATTCGTAACACACCTGTCATCACCCTGTTGCAAAACCTTGACCTGCCCAAGCATGGCAACTAGAAATATCCCAAATGCCTGACACCGATCAGCCCAGCCTGCGGTAATTAACTATTTTCCTAAAAATAAAGACCCATTAGCCTCCTGCCTCCCACCGCTCACTGTGCAGCAGCTGGCCAGCAAGGACTAAGTGACTCAAGTGTTAGAGCTTCATTGGCACTGGGATGAATCGTGAGGGCTCAGTGACGGTGTGTCTATCTCAGACTGGAAAAGGTGAGAGAGCAACAGCGAGGGATGAAGACCCCCTTCCAGGAGCTGTTCTGAGTTCAAGCTGGGAGGTGACAGATTTATAAACTTGAAAAACAAAAAGGTAATTTAGACGTAGTTCATATAGGTATGTCCTCCTGTGTAGCTAAATGAATTAATTTGACAGGAAAGCACAAATCTCTCATGATGTCACTGGAGAACTAATGCTAACTCTGCTTATGGGTGTTAACAAGCCAAGGATGTGACTATTGACATGAGTACCATGTGTAACTTTGATAAAGGTTTATAAAATCGAGTACATTTGCTGTTCGGGTTCGCTTGCATAATCTAAAATTCCAGCTAGCAATAGAATCGTTTTTTTTTTTTTTTGATCATCCGAACCGCCTTATACAACTATATACCTCGTCGAAAACTTATATCATAGTTTACAACACAATATTTGCATATTCACGTGCCTCTGATTTGTGGTTACATCAAATGCATGTCGTTTAAGGAGATAACATATTTACTGTTTATTTTTCAGTAAATGTTTTATTTTGATTGTTTATTAGTATTTATATATATATATATATTATATATATACATATATATATATATAATATATATATATATATGGCTTGCCCAACTGCACAATTATTTTGTCATAACATTTTAACAGTAATATCACATTTAATCTCGTATTAAGTCTCGTATTTCTGCTGCAGAAACTAACTAGGACCTCTTTCGTGGTCCCTTTATTATTCTTACTTTAGCTCTAATAGGTGAAACATAGACATCAATATATCACTATTGTAAATTACAGTTGTACCATAAAATGTAAATATATTTTAATAGCTTTTAATCAATTCATGAACCCCTTGCAGTTGGCTTATTGAACCCTCGTTTAGGAAACCCTGGAAGAGAAGGTTGAGTAAAGGCAGGGGTCCTAGGTTCTGGGGTCTAGTTTAGGATGAGCAAGTATTCAGTTTGGGGTAGAGATCAGAATTAAGGTGAAGAATAAACCTCTTTCTTCTACTGGACTGACCTTGTTTCAGTTAAAATGAACTGTAGCGTTGGACTTCGAATTCTATACTCTTAATAATCTAACACCGATTAAGAACCACATTTCAGGTGGTTTGATTTTGAAGGGCCAGTGATTTAACAGTTAAAAAAGCCTAAATAAATAATTTAGTAGGTGCCAAAGCACTCTCTTTGCTCACATACTTAAAATTGTCCTTTTCACTTTTGTATTTTTCAAGATAAGACATTTTTTTCCCTTTTCCAGCACTCTTAGAATTAATATTTTAGCCAAAACAGCAAATTAAATATTTAATCCTTTTCTATTTGCATGCCTTGATTTTCAGGCTATGG
This sequence comes from Sinocyclocheilus anophthalmus, assembly GCA_018155175.1. Classification (NCBI taxonomy): domain Eukaryota; kingdom Metazoa; phylum Chordata; class Actinopteri; order Cypriniformes; family Cyprinidae; genus Sinocyclocheilus; species Sinocyclocheilus anophthalmus. The sequence goes on along the minus strand of JADLZN010009623.1, from coordinate 110,221 downwards.
TCTGCTGCACTGGAGCTGACCCCATCTAACCATATTCTTTTCTTTGTACCCGTGTCAACAACTCATATGAAACACCCAAAATATCACAGACTTGTGTTTTCATCTCCTCAGGCAATCCACTTCTGCTGAATTCCTCCATGCAGCCCGATATAACCATCGGCCAGACGTACAGCAGCCCAAACTGCTTTCAGGACTCCATAGACAAAGAGCACTTTGACCCCCTGCCAGACAAGGTCAAAGTTCAGAGCTCCTTTATGGTTTCACTAGGTGTGGCGGACCGGGCCGAGTACCATGTGAAAGCCCATCCGGAGACGCTTCCTGCTAACCTTCACCCAAACTACAGCACAGTGGAAGGAAAGATGATGGCTATGATCATTCCTAATGGACTTCACACACTCAGGAAGACTCCGTTTAAGACAAGTGCAGTGTTTGGGCATCTGGGTGGCCGATTAGTCATTCCAAATGCAGGTGAGAGAAAGTTGTATTAGTGTTTGTATTAGATTCCATTCATCAAGTTATTTTTATGCAATGATGAGCATGACTTGAATTAATCTTAAGATACAATACAGCTACATTTATTCATATTCTTTTAGCAATTGGATGGAGTTCACCCAAAAATGAAAATATAGTCATTTGCTCACCCTCATTTCCTTCCAAACCCACAAACAGTGGCATGAACAGTATGCAAAATAACTCTAATCATCTGTTTGCATCTAAGTACACTAAAACCAAATGCTCTCTTTGGCTGATGCTTGTAAAGGTCAACAGTTCACAGAAACCGATTCTCTGAGGTTTGTTATTTTTAGTTGTGAGTGTGCACGAGGAGACCACATAAAAACAGCTATTGTTATTAAAATACACGAGTACTGTTATTATCTGTATATTGACTTGAATAAATTAGTAAAGATGAGGAAGAGGATTACAAAATATTTGTCCTCTAAACAAATTGAAAATTCTGCTGCTGAGGGTATTGTGTGCATATTCACCATTTCACAAGATTGTAGTTAAATATAATATATGAGCACTTAATATGTAAAAAATAAGGACATGGAATAATTTTTAAGTATTTTAATGTGTTAACGAATGCTCATATTGGCAATTAGTTCATGTAGCATAGGAATTCATGTGTATTGTGTAGCTGCACATAAATAGTATCTCAGTGTTGTTGTTGTTGATGGTGTTGGTGTTGGTTTCCTAGGAGTAAGCTTGCTGGTGCCTCACGGGGCGATTGCTGAGGACACCTCTTGGGAAATGTACATGCTCACAAATCAAGAGGAGTCTAGGTAAGACTGTAGATGACATATTTGTATCACTTTCATGTCATTGTATAAGCATTAGCATTTCTTCTTAAAGGTTCAGAAAAAAATATTGATTTTTATTTTTTAATTTATTTTGTAAGAAATAATTAAATTTTCTGTTGTTCCAGAAGCTTTTAACTAGACCTGACGTTATACACTAAACAGGCAGCCACCACAACACAATGTTCCAATGATGGACATAATGTATTTCATAAAATGTTTCATTTACATAATCTGCATATCATGCCGAAAGAGAGATCCAGATTTTAAAAAAGACAATTTACTATTGTCTTTCAAGGACACACCTTAATAAAACTGTAGGGTGTTTTTTTCTATAGGACAGATGAATATCTACTTGCTACTTATACCAATGATGAAAGTAAGTGCAGTTAGAATAGCTAAATATGTGGTAGAGTGTTGCTAGAATGTGATTATATTGTTAATGCACTTAACTGTGTATTATTAAATCAATGTAAAGTCTAGTTTACACAGTGGTTATTACCATACGAGCTTTTCAAAGGTTACATATTTTCCACGTCAATGCTACCTAGCGTTAATAGTTACACATTAGAAGAAATAGATACAAATTAGGTAAATGAACATTTCTGATACATCGACATACAGTACATACATTGCGGACGCGTTGTACGTTTTTATAAGTGCTTTGTGGTATACAGGTATGGTGTTGCCTGTTTTATGGGAAGAAATCCCATTAGTTTAAATAAATTAATAAGGAATTGACTTTTATCATCAAGACTCTCTCGCCTTAAATTGAGATCTGATTATGAATATTAGAGATGGAATCTGACTTCACACTGGAACGTGTCATGCCATAAAAGCTCTGTCAAACAAGCAGGATTCTGACTTTAAGTTATTGAACTCTTTTAGGTGAAAAGCTGAAGTCTCATTATGACACAAGCAGTGACTTGATTTTCACATCGAACACGAAGTTCACAGAAGTGAATCGTTTTTATCCTGATCATTGAGTGATCATTTTATGTGAGTTGTTTTGGCATATATAGGTCATGGCCTATACCCCCACCTGAATCTTTCCCCTTAAAACTTTCTTGATAGTTTCTGAAGGTCTTTGTGTATTGTGTATTCTCAGCATGTAAAGGTAATGACCCTGCATGAGCCTTGATGTGTCTCTGGAGACAATGTGACTGTTGCACTCTGCCAAAACATGAAGGAGATCCAACACAACTGCTATCATTGCTCAGACTGAATACATCTTCATAATGACACGGGATGATTCATCTTCATAACGACACAGGATGATTGAGGAAACAGGAAACAGAAACAACAACAAATGAGTGTAAAATGAGGACGTTATGAGTCATTGTTAACCACATCTGTGGCAGAACACTGATTTAGACTGGACACTTGAGTTCAAGGTGCACCCTGTAGTTTTATCCTCACTAAAATATGTTTTACTTATAAATAAATAAAATGAATAGCACTTTTTGCAAATTATGTTAAATTATGCACATAAGGTCAAGGCCTCTGTCATATCAGTGGCCTGCATGTGACTTCGAGATCGAGATCACTTTCCAGGTGTGCAACATAAGCTCATTGTAAATACGTGTCTCTACCTATTTTTGCAAAACTCCAAAAACATACATAAGCAGTTTCCAGCTGAAAAAAACACTAAAGGCACCAAAACGGCAACAACTTTCCTTTTGCTTTTCACACAAATTATGACTATTTGGGCAGATTATTAATTAATAAAGACTTATTTTTGCACAATTTCTATACATACTTATGACTTCTAAACACTTAACATAGCACTTGATTTGTAAACGAACACATTTTGATATTTGCATGACATTTGTATGGCTTTTTTTTTTTACATGGTAAACTTGCTACTACCAAAAGAAATAAAAATATAAAAAATTAGTCCACCGTAAAATTAGTTCACTATATTTCAAGCCTGTATATTTCATATGATAACTTTGTCAATTTAGGCTATTATTCACAGATAATCTTTCTATGAAATCTGTGCTTTAACATCTTGCTTGAAGAGCAGTTTGGACATTCTGATATAGCTCCTTTTGTGTTCCACAAAAAATACATTTCATTCAAGTTTAAAAAGACATGAGATTGAGTAAGTGATTATAGACTTTTCATTTTTGTGGAACTATTCATTCAAGTCAAGTTACTGATCAATTTGCCACACTGAAGTCACGGTCAGATGCCCAAATGAAAGAATGAATACATAATGGAAGCATTAAATTTGCCTGTCGCCTCCTACAGTGTCCGCTAATGCTCCAGCACTCTGCTGCCTGCCCCTCAAACAATGACTCATCAGTCTTTTTGAATAATGCTTCTCAATGCAGACCTAGGAGCTTGCAGGATAAGACCCTTGAGAGTAGTAAAAACATGACAAGCTACTTAAGGTACTAGATTGGAAACTCGTTTAGAAGTGCAGTTCCTTATGCAACCCAAGTAATCTGCCCCCAGCCTTGACTCAGAAATGCAAACCAGTGTTGTGTTGCAATGAAGAACTGGTTACATAGAGAAATCCGGTCTTCTGTGATGTGAATACCAGAGAGATTTGTACATAGCAATGCAAAGTTGTATCTGTTTTAATATTTTAAAACAAGTAGGATGTTATTTGAATTATGTAAAGATGACAAACCTTTCGATTGAGTGGTTATGGTTTTTTATGTTTAAATTTAAAGTTCATTGAAGGACAATGTTTTCTGCCTCAAGAATGTCATTGTCAAATAGATACAGTTGAGGCATTTCAGACATTCATCATGCATTTTCCTTCATACAGCCTCTTTTAGTTAAACCTGAATTAGGTTTGAATAACATTGAAGTTCTTAAAGAGCTGGCATGCCTGAATAGTAATTAGATGTAAATAGAAGAACACTTGAAGAGAGTTTGGAAGAGGACAGGCTGATTGGCTGTGAAGAATGGTTTAGTCCTTATTCCCTCTTCAGCAAAGCTGAATTAATATAGATTCAGATAAAGTGTAAAAGCTTATGGTGTCCTTTGGGCATACTGTAAAAGTCCTTAAAGCGAGTTCTACTGCTGTGGTGCTCCTAGACTTTCGGTTTGTAGTGAGTTTTCTGTTACTAAGTGGTTAGTTGGAAAGACAGAAGGAACAAATCTTTGGATATACGTGGCACTTTGGAGTCCAATTGCTTTCTTTAAAGTATTGGAAGCACAAATGCCATGTTGCAAATTTTTTTAATTAGATATGTTTGACAAAATATTACCTTACAGAATTATTTATTAATATTATCCAACTCAACTTTTTTTTATATAACGTTTATTGTTAGACAATAAAATCAAAAGGGCCACATATGTATATATACATTTTCACATTGTACAGGCTATGCAGTGTTGACAACCAGAAGGCTTCTCCTTCCTTTCTGTTTTCCTTTTTTTTTTCTTCTTTTTTTTTAAACCTTTAAATTTGCATGAAAGGCCAAATCTTTCATTAAACCTTTCCATTAGGGTTTATGTTAGTACCACCAAGGGAAAAGATGGAAGATCATAAGCAGTGACTAATGAATATGCAGGAGCTGATAAACAATTCCAGTGCCCCGGAATTTACGCGCCGCGTAAATATAAAACCAAGTCTGCATTTGTGATCGGAGAAATGACAAACAAGTGCTACTCTACACTGCCCAAAAAATATGCACACATCTGAATATTTGGGTTGAAGTGTTCTGGAACAGTGTTGTAAATACAACTTAACCACTGATTTCTAGTCGTGTCCTGTTTGGAAGGCCACAAAAAGATAGTTTTTCCCTTTCACAACGAAACAGCGTCACACAACGCGGCATTGAGGGAGGGAGGCCGGCTGAGTGAGCAGAGGCGGGTGGGCTTGAGAACGGCGCGGCCGGCGGATTCGACGAAGGAGTGTCCGGCGGGCTTGCGGCAACCACATGTGACGACCCCGGGCTGGACTCCGCTTCGTCCACGGTGAAAGCCGATCCGGCGATCCACAGCGCGAAGTTGATGTATTTCCTCAGCGACCAGCACGGATCAGCTCTAGGCATGACAAAGCGGATATCGTCCTCTTTTGGAAGGCCAACCAAAGTAGTTTTGCTTTTACAACGAAACCCAGCGCCTTCACAACCCAGCGCCTTCACAACATGGCAACAACAATACTAGAGCGAGAATAAAAGTTACGCCTTCTTTCTTTGCGTGACCATTTGGGTGGCGTTATGCAAATCTTCCCACATCGTGACGTAGACATGTGGGGGCGTGTTAGAACGAGCTGTTTTAGGTAGGCGTGGTTGACTCTTAACTTTTATAAAGAATATCTCTTTGGATTTGAGACTTTAGTCTTTGCAACTTTACAGATCTTAATTATGCACCAAGAGCTTGTAACACTCCAAAGAGAAAGGAACATTTTTTAAATCGCATCATATGACCCCTTTAAAGATGAATTTTCAGCAGCCATTACTCCGGTCACAGTGTCACATGATGCTTTAGAAATCATTCTAATATGCTGATTTTGTGCTCAATAAACTTTTTTTTATTATCATTGTTGAAAACAGATTTGCTGCTTAATATTTATGTGGAAACAGTTTTTTAGGATTCTTTGATTTTGTCACTTTCATCAATTTTAATGCATCCTGGCTAAATAAAAGTACATTTTTATATAAAAAAAAAACTACGACCCCAACTTTTGAATGAGTGGATTGTATTTATTTAAAAAATAAATAATGGTGGGGCTGTCTTGAAATTATCAGTGATATATTAATGTGTATATATACTTTTCCCCCCGTTTTGTCTACTAGTGCCCAATCAGAGGAAAGGTGTGAAATTCTGTTAGGGCCAGAGGTCACATATGGACCTCCAGGGCTGAACCTGTCCTGTCCTGTTGCCATGACGATAGCTCATTGTGCTGAAGTCAGCGCTGAAAACTGGAACATTAAACTCAAGAGACAAACCAAGGACAACAAGTGGGAGGTAGGAACAAAGACATGACTTCTATGTTTTTCACAGCAAATTCATTTCATATTCTTTTCTGTATGACTCATAAGTTTTTCAGATTGAATACATTTGTCAATTTTAGATTGGGCCAGTACAGTACAGTGATGGCAACCTTTGTCAACATAACATTTAAAAATGATTTAACACTTTACTCAGCTAAAATAATTTTTTTATGCTGCCATTTAGATATATTTCTAAAGTCTTATATACAGTATATATATATATATATATATACACACACACAGTGTATATACTGTATATATATAAATTCTAAAGTCTACAGTTAACCTGGCGACATGTACCATTAACTAATTATAAGTGAAATTCATGTGAACCACATCCCGTAACTGCTTGTGGCAGCCTTTGGGGCTGCGCATGTTTTAAAAATTTGTTGATTAGGCGATTGTGCGCTCTTGACAAGATATCCAGGGACAGCAGCTCCTCAGAGGAGGCTACGGCAGTGAAGTGCTCAAGGAAAAAACAATTACAGCCTGTAATAGCTGGGAAGACACACAGTTCATGGCAGTCAAGCAGGAGCATCGGGACAAGGCAACCCATCAGACTCAGGATATATCGATCTGGTTGTACTATAGGACCCCCTGAAATAGGAGCTGACACGAGGCAATCAGGACAGGAGTCACGGACGGGTCTTCCCTCCTGACCCTACTACAGTCATTCACATTTGTCCTAGTCCCATGTGTTTTTCTCTGCTATCAGCCACTGAAAACCTTAAACTGTCATCATGGTTTGAAAGTTGACGTTTTAATAAAAGTTTACCATAGCGGTACAGAGTTTGTTTATAATAACCTTCTTTTTGTGTCTGGCCACCAGCGCGAGTCATTATTTAGATGAATTTGAGATTGTTCCAAAGCATGGTACTTATCCTTGAGATTAAAACCAACAGTCTTCATGAAAATGCATTTGCTGTCTGAGTTTTTGCCTGGCTTTTAACAATTTTATTTGTAGTAATTACATAAAAACTGCTGGTAAAATCACTGACTTGTCAAAGAAAGACTGCAGTAGTACGAATTTCTATCTCTTCCACATCACACATACTTTTTAACAGATTGCAAAGGGTGTTTTTTCAGAGGTAATTCTGTTTGATATTTACATTTCTTTGAAAAGCTGCAGTCACGTAAATAAATGGTCATCTGTCAGAAAAATTAAAAGAGCCTGTATTGTATGAATGCCTGTGCTTGACTTGATGTTTGCCTAACCTTGTCAAAGAAATACTGAAGTGACCTCGCTGATTTGTGAGTGATTCTATGTCAGTGTGGCAAAGTGAATTTAGCTTTTTCCACTGATCGCAATTACACAGGCAAAAATACGGGCTGAGCTGACATTCTTTCACACTTTTTTTTTTGCAACAGCTGTAAGTCAGTCTGTATGAAGATTGTTTCTTTGAAGGCTTCCATACCAATGAGAAGCCTCTTAGAATTTAAAGTTACATTTATGAGATGTTTTACTTGGAGTATCATTTCAACAAATCCACTACATCCTACATCCCACATCTTGGTGAAATTATCATTAAAAAAATCATATACCATTACATATAGTCTGATTTCCTTTGTTAGAATTAGACTTTGTAGAGAGCTCTTTGCCACATACAGCTTTTGATAGTCTTGTTAGCTACTAAACAACTGATTAGGTTAATTAACTTAAATTGCTAAAGCTTCCTATGGTTTTATTGTGACAGAAAGAAAAGGCTGCTCAGTTAAAGCCATATGATTTTTCCCCTCTATAGAAGGTTATATTTTAAATAATGTACTGGTGGTTCTTTTCCATGCAATTGTGATAAATTTGGACTGAGGTCTCAAGCTTCAAAAAGGGCAAAAAAGCTCCTTATGGAGCTCCTTAGGGATATTTCACCCAAAATTCTCCCATCATTTACTAACCCTCATGTTGCTTATAATCTGTGACTTTTGTTTTCTGTTGGACACAAAAGATAGAAGTTTGAACAATTATTTTAGAAGTTTAGAAGTTTGTGTTTAACATAAAGGACCACAATGGAAACAAGTTTTAACTTTATTGTGCTATCCTTGACGAATTGAGCATATTTCACTACTTTTCTCTCTAATAAATCACATCAAACCCAAAGAGGGTTTGATATACTGTGATATTTCTCAAAACAATGCTCGTTTAGAATGCTTGATGGTGAAAAAATGGGGGGGAAAATTGTAATTTTCTATTATACTTTAACTATTGCTTTAAAGTCTCGTGAACTATATACCAAGTTTTCAAATACTATCAAGCATTCATTGAAAAGTGAAAAAGTCCAATTTATGAATGTTACGGTGATTTGATCATCTCTTTCTTGGGTTCACAGGAAATAATGTCAGTAGATGATGAATCGACCTCCTGCTATTGCCTAATGGATTCGCATAGCTGTCACTTGTTGTTGGATCAGCCAGGTTGTTATGCACTGGTGGGGGAACCCATCACCGATGCCGCTATAAAGAGACTACGGATTGCCGTGTTCGGCAGTATGGAGGCTTCTATAGACTACAGCCTGCGAGTGCACTGTGTAGATGACACACCGCATGCCTTTCAGGTGACCACAGGACAGTGAACATGTGGTCTTAATCACATTACTCAAATAGAATGCAACAGTCGGGTTCCGAAAGTAAAAATCCCATTCATTTTCATAGGGGAATTGATTTTTAACAATAACTTAACTTAGTGTGACCTACAAGGTCATCAATGGTATAAGCTTTTGTTAAAGCCATTAGGCCACATTTGTTAAACATATTTATTAAATAGTCTTGTTTAACAATATATTTCCTGCTTAAAAACCACATTAACCGATGATTCTTAAAAAACACATTAACCGATGAAGGATGGATTTTCTCCATCCTTTTCAATTTGGTTGTCATTCACATTGCTTCTTGGAATTGTAGTTCTTTCCCTCATGAAAGCATTCAAGGAATAGATCTCCCTAAAATGAAAATTTTATTAGAATACTTACTCTCAGGCCATCCAAGATGTAGATAAGTATATTTCATCGTTTCAAATACTTTTTTGCTTCAAATCAAAGTTTGTAAGTTGTGATTCACCTCGTAGCTGGGTGGTTTGGTTCATGGCTTATACCTCTTAAAGACTTTTAAAAAAAATCCCTATGGGGAGAAATAGGCTTCTGAAAAAGTGGGCGGTCACTGTTGCACTCTAGTTTTAAATATCTAGAAGAACTTCCTTCATTTAAATATTTAAATGTAAATCTATGGGGCATCACAAGATGATTATAGCCAAAGTAGACTGCATTTGCAGTGGGGTCCAAAAGTCTGAGACCACTGGTGACAGTGTGTGTTTAGAATTATGATGATGGTTTAATTGTGTGATCAGAATGTCTGCTTTGGTCAGTGCTATTTTCAAACACACAACCAGGGGTTACAAAAGTCAGAGTCAATTACTGTTGTCTTGCATGAGCGCTCAGACTCCTGTGTGCTCACACGCGCACACACACTCTCTCACACACACACAAAGAGAACACTCATCTTTGCAATGCAATGAAACACAAAGCAGTTTTGACAGATGAACACTGCCACGCTTGAAATCAAAGACGCCAGTAATCTATTTAAATTCAATTTTCTTTTCAAAGCTTTAAGCAGTACTTTGTTTGAAAGCTTTTTATTTATTTCTGAATATTTATTAGCTGCAGATCTTTTGTTCCTTCCAAACACTGTACCTTTTTTTAGCTACTCAAGATCAAGTTTAGATACTATTTCTTATATTGAGTTTTAACTACAATGGATTGACAAGATGTTACACTTGAAATTGGCATAACTGTTTTTAGCCATTGTAGTAATTTCTCTTCTGAACAGCACCTCCTAAGCAGAGTAGCTGCAATACCGTGGTTCTAGGTTATGGTTGTCCAGTCTATCCACATTTTCTTCCTGTACCACTTTCTGCCATTTCCTATGTCTTTCCCCAGTGTTCTCACATGTTTTTCATGTACTTCCATTTTTTTTACAAAGAGAGTGGTCACTGCTGAAACAAGTAGAGGAGGTCAGCTTCTTGAGGAGCCCAAGACGCTGTTCTTCAAAGGAAACTGCCTCAGTCTGCAGGTGTCCATCCAGGATATCCCCCAGTTTCTGTGGAGCAGCAAACCCTTCACTACCTGTCAGGTAACATGCTAGCATGAGTAGCCTACTCTGACCAGTACTGTAATGTTGAACAGTCACCTACCGGCACAAGTGCATTGCAGACATCCCGGGTAAAGCTAGTCTATACACTCTAAAAAATGCTAGATTAAAAATGACCAGTGCAGGGCTATTTGGCAACCCACTGCAGTGTAAATAGTGGACAGAACACAAGATGGTTTATTTTGACCCAGCTTGTTGGGTTTTATACATTAACCCATTTTCTGGTTTGTTTTTTGGGTCCAACAACCTGATATTGAAGGCTATTCATTTCAAATAATATTAATGCAATCTGTTCTCTGTTATGTATATCAGGGACAGTTCATACATTTCATTTCGTAAATGGTGGTGTTTCATAGGTTCAGTGTTTGCTGCATTTGTAGAAGACTAGCATTCCAAGCAGATATTAGTTGCAACATACATGTAAACAAAAAAGTTATGTGAGACTAAATACATTTTGCCTCCTTTTGTTTCTACAGTAAAAAATTTGATAGGAAAACAATGTAATCCAAGCCTTAATTCCATTCAGAAAGTTTTCTCTCAGAAAACAACACAAAATGACAATTGACAAATTGATCTGGTTTTAACCAGTTTGGCTAGCCAACACTGGGTTACACTGACCGAGCGCTGGGTATGTGTGTGAGGGGTTTCATCATTTGAATTGGCAGTAAAATTGACACAGGCTGATTTACACAAAAACTATCCAGCACCTGGGTAAAAACAATAAACATAACCCAATGAAATGACTCAACAGACTGAACCCAACATGTGGGTCAAGACAAAAATAACCCAGAAGAGTATCCATAATATGAGGTGAGTTTGCGTGATCAAGGTTTTTGTCTTGTTTTTCCAGTCATTTAGTAAGCTTTTTAGTAAGCTTAAGCGTTTTTAGAGAACATAAATTTAATTAAATATTTCTTACTACATTAGCATAGTTTTTAAGCATAAAACTCTTGATGTGAGATTTATTTACTGACTAATTGTTTTTTTTATTATTTTTTTTTATTTTTTTTATAAAACCAATTAGCAAGTGAGGTAAGAAAAAATAAACTGTATTCTCTGAAAACAAGTCTTAATATTTTATGCAATTTCACTTCAATTTTGCAAAGTAATTGTGTCTTGTTTTAACATCTTAAGAAGTTTGCTCTGTACAACAAGACAAAAATACAATGTTTTAAATGCGCTTTCCTGTCTATTCTGTGCTATTTTTATGACAAGAGCAAAAAGCCCATAAATGTGTAAAAAAAAAAATCTAGTCTGTATGCTTGAGTCTCTTATAGGAAGCAAAGAGTAGCAGTTTTAGCTTTCATTCATACAGCACTACAAGTTTAATCTCTGAAGACCGACACTGTCCTCCTACCTAGCATGCAGATAGACAGTGACAAGTATTTGGTTCTAGGTTCAGGCGTTTGATCAGTTCAGAGGTGCTTCTGTCTCTTGGAACATGCTTTTGTATGTCTACTCAAGGGAGAAATTAATCCCAGCATTAAGGCATCTGCTGTCCCATCAAGCGTCTCTTCTGCTCAGGGTTCCTATTACTGTTGACATAGAGCATCTCGCAGGTCATTTCAATATGCAGGGCTGGAGAAATAATGCAGGAGAGGTCAAGGACACTCCCTGCAGACGTGCTGCTTCACAGAAATTAATTATACATCAAAGGCAATTGCTTTCCCTTCTGCTGCCCTGCTCCCAGATACGTTGTGTTGTACATACCCCAGCACTGACCCCTATCATCGGAATTAACAGGGATTAGAGTTTGTGTCTCTTTTGTACTGATGGTCTCAGAGACGAGTCTCTTAATACGCATGCTTCCACATTTTTCATGGATCAGGCGCTTTCCCTGACTCAGCTCTCTGATCTCTCTCTCTCTCTTCTTCTTTTCGTTTCTGGTGACCTCATCCCGCTGCAGGAATTCTCCTTCACCCAAGTCTGGTATAGTAACCAGCAGCCTATGCACTGTGCCTTCTCGCTGCAGAGACATAGCGCCTCAACCACCCAGCTCTCCTGCAAGATCAGTGTGCGGCAGGTCAAAGGTCACGAGCAGATCCTGCAGGTCTACACCTCAGTGGGAGAGGTCAGATTCACTCTGTCACAGTGTTTAGTAACATCTCTGTCTTCGGGTACTGTCATTATTTACTCAGCCTCATGTTTATTTTCCCTGTGGAACAAAAAAAAGAATTTTAAAGAGTCTTGACATCTCCCACACAATGACAGTTTATAGTGACAGGCTGTCAAGCTCTAAAAAAGAGTGTCGTGAACATAATTTTTTTTCAGTGAATTTTCAGATTTCAGTGTAGACTTCTCAAATCAAATATGCTGCTATTGACATCTAACCTGCACTGCACACTCTTAAAATAGAGGTTCTTTATTGGCATCTATGGTTCCTTGAAGAACGTTTAACATCCATGGAACGTTTCTATTGTACAGAAGGCTCTCACAGTGGAAAAAGTTTTAGTTAATTTCTTCATGCTAAGAAAAAAAGGTTCTTTTAAATTGTTCACTGAAAAGTTATTTGGGGAACAAGAAATAGTTCTTCTATGGCATCACTGCTTGAGAAGGTGGCTATTTTGATTCCGAGTCACAGTAGCGTTGAAGAGTAATGTGAATAATGACTTAAAACTATAATGACTTCTGTAATATAATAATGACTTGTACTCATTCAAAACTAATGTGTGTCTTCAGAAGACTTATAGCGTGAGTCATGTGGACTACTTTCATTGTGTTCTGTGATGCTTTTTATGCATTTGGAGCTCAACAGTCTGAATTTACAGTTATTGCATGGAAAAAATGTGACAAATATTCAGAAATTCTTTTGTGTTCCAAAGAAAAAACAGCGTACAGGTTTGAAATGACAAAACAAGTTTAAAAAAATGGCGGTTTTCATTTTAATTGAACTCTTCCTTTAAAAGTTACTGTCATTTGGGGCCAGATATACAGCTAACAGCTTGTGCCAGCGCAAACCCTCTTTTGGCATTAAAAATCTCCTAAAGACACGCAAGTATTAGTAAAAAATTAGCAATGAAAAGGCATGGACACAGCTCACCTTTTTGCATATGCATTTGTAGGATTATTTAAATGAGTCATGCAATATACCAAGGATTGTGATAGTCAATTGGTATTTTTGCCATTAATAAATGCCCAAAAACATACTGTATGTCTCAACCCATTTTGTGCTTGGCATGGCTGCAGTAATTACTAATTTGCACCGCTCTTGGTATTTTGCATTGGTCATTATGGAAATGATCCGTGTTCTTTAATCTGCTCATTGTCAGTAGATCAACCGCAGAACATTCCACTCCCATCAGCAGTTTTATGGGATTGCGGTCTCATTTTAATTTGCCTTATTTAGTAATTCTGAGCCTATGTCTTTTAGTACATGGGTATAATATATTATAAACCACAACTGTTTTTTCAAGCTCCTTTGTAGATTAACAAAAATGCATGCCAAAACCACAGTTTTTTTTTCTTCTTCTTTCAGAGTGAGAAAGAGACGGTCCCATTTTTTATGCAGGCAGATTGCACGGTGACTTCACAGACGGGAGCCAAAGCCTTCAAAATCCCCCTGTCCATACGTCAGCGGATATGCACCACCTTCGATACTGCCAACGCCAAGGGCAAGGACTGGCAGCTCTTAGCTCAGAAACTCCACATTCAAAGGTGAGCATCAGAGAGAGCTATAGCCAAGGAAACAGGACTGATTGAAACTTATTGCAGCAGTGCTCTCTTTGTTAACAATGCCCTTGAATAATAAGCTGAGACTGCGCTCCGCTTTGCTCAATCATTTCACTCAGAACTCATACTCCTCAGGCTTTTCATCTTTATTGAATTCCATTTCTACAAAGGTTAGAAGTTAAAGAAACCACTAGAGATTTGAGAGATATAAGAGCCCCCACCTTACCTTTATCTATAAAATGATTGTATGGCACATTGATAGTTTATACTGATTTTTATTTCTGTGTAGTTGATTTATGAGCTGAAATTAATCCAAACCCTAAACCTTCCTTTTAAATCTGAACGTTTCATTTGTTTGTTTGGTCTGAAATGGGTCTGTTTAGCTTTTATTTTATTATTATTATTTATTATTTTTTAACAAGAGTTGCATCCAAGTAACTATACAAAAGGAAACCATGCAAATACAAAGAGAACTGATTACAAATGAAGACTTGTTTTTCTTTCCTACAAATACTTTGGTACTACTAATACATAAATACATCACAGTTATGAAGATATGAACGGGAATTGCAGCTGTGTAATTTGTGCTATTTTAAATAAATGGCAATTCAGATTTATTCAGAAAGCAAACATCTTGTTACCTTTTCTAAACCGATGTCACATGACCATTTGAGTTTGGAATTATATTACAACACTGACATCTACTGGCACATTACAAGTAACAGCACACAGGTCATGTATTCATTTCAACTGTAGTCCCTAAAAACAACAACAAACGGACACATAAGTATACTCAAAGTCATACTATAATGAGGCTATAATGCACATATAATTTAATGCAAATATAATAAGTTATTCAGATGTGCTTGCAAACATTGTGTATATGACTCAGGCAGGAAAGAAGGTTGAAAATATGCTATTGCTATGTACTCAATAACGTTGTCATCTTTGTGAAACCTGCATTTCCTTTCGGCACAGGAACCTGTCCTACTTTACCAAGCAGAAGAGTCCATCTGCTGTCATTCTCAGTCTCTGGGAGGCCAGGCATCAGGACAGTGGAGATCTTGACTCACTTGCAAGTGCTTTGGAGGAGATTGGAAAGATCCACTGTAAAAGTCTGCCTCAGAGTCCAGATGAAAAAGAAACAGACTTTACGTTTTGAGGGACTACATGTACTCCACCAGGTGCAGTTCGCCAGCATCTTCAATTTAGAGTCCAGGTGGACCCAGCTAAGGCATATCCAGTCTGAGAGAAGACTAGGACAAAATGCGACCAATCAGACGGTTTCACATATCTGTACATGTGCAAAGGAAGTAGTATGAGTTTTTATGAATTTGGCACAGATTCAACAACTTCAAAATGCTTTTCTCAAAGTAAACATCAAAGTGCCAAGCCATAACATCTTACATGAAATTCTGCTTTAGCCTTTCTTTGGTGTAGGGGTGGGCGATATGGCAAAAAAAAAAAATCATATCACGATTTTTTTCAGGAAAATCACAATTTTATCACGATTCTTTGTCATGTTGATTTTACTATTTTGCAAGTTGTCTGAGCAGTACAGCCAAACTAATTTACTTTTTTTTTTAACAAAACCTTACAAAGTAGCAAAATATAAAATAAACAACAATGGCAGACATTTAGGCCAAAGTGGGCAAAGATAAAAATCATTGTCATTATTGTATCTTTGTTATTAAAAAATAACAACAAAGATCCACATTACAAATACACCTAATATACAAATGAAACAAACTGCTTTATTTTTCAGGTACAGTAGGTGTATTTAGCTGTAGCATTCAATAAATTGAATGAACAAATATAAAAAAGAAAACACTATATACACTTCACTGTATAATTATACATTGATTCTTATTAAAGCAACCGTATTAAAGTTCTTCAGTCAAGAACAGTGAGTGATTTTTTTCTGTTTGTGTTTTGTTGTTTTATTGACATTAAAGGGATAGTTCACCTAAAAATTTTAACTGTCATTATTTACTCAAGTGTCTAGTTGTCTCAAACCTGTATTAATTTCTTTCTTGTACTGAACACAAAGGAAGATAGTTTGAAGAATGTGGGTAACGAAAGAGTTGCTGGTCCCCAGTGACTTCCATGGTATTTATTTATGTATTTTTTTCCCGCTACTATCAAAGTCAATGTGTACCAGCAGCTGTTTGGTTACCCACATTCTTCAAAATATCTTCATTTGTGTTGAAGCACAAGAAATAAATTAATACAGGTTTGGGACAACATGAGAGTGTGTAAATAATGACAGAATTGTAATTTTTGATTGAACTATCCCTTTATTGACAAGCGCCATCATGTTTGAGATGGTCCTCATTGTAGGAACACAAGATCCAGGGGGCCTACAATGAGGCCCCCTAACCCTAACCCTAACCCTAACCCAAACCAACTCCTCCTAATACATACCCAACTAACCGTCTCCACCCATGATCCCTTAAAACCACCATCTCCACCCCTAGATTTGGATCCTGAAAAACACGGCCCCCTGGATCTTGTGTTCTGCAGTGATGGGGCTACTGTCATGTTTAGTACAATTAGGGGCCGTTCACATATGCGTCTTTTGCGCGCTCAAGTTCGTTATTTCAAATGTAGACGCGCGGCAGGCGCGCCATAATGGAAGCGACGCGGTGCGACGCGCTAATTTTTTCTGTTTATTGTGAAATTTATTTTGAAATGTTAAAATTGGACATGATTTTTTATGTATTTTGAATTGCTGTGCGGGTGGACGCGGCGTCCGTCAAAAAATAGACTAGGCACCTATCTTTTCAGCGAAGATGCGCGGAGAGCCGCTTTTGGGACGCTTTTGAAAGGCTGCGGCAAGTTGGTGTAAACGCAAGCATTGGACGAGAATGGCCCGCGTATCGTAGGTAGCGCGTCTGAGCCGTAACGCGCCGCAGACGTGTGCAGTGTAAATAAGGGGTAAGAGCTGCACGTGTCTAATTGGCTATACAGGCACTCATCTGTATTTCTCTCAGCTGTTTACTTTCACTTTAGACAGAACCAACTGTTTAGATGTAGTCCAGGTGATATGTGCAAAAGATGAGGTGATGTTCACTTTTTCATAAAAGCATGAAACTTGGTAAAATTTTCAGAACTGGAGCCATGGCAAAATCACCTTGTGGTTGCCATGGCGACCATGTTACTTTCCGCCATAACCAAATTATGTATTATATAGGCTTTTCTTGGTACTCAAAGCACTTTACATGGAATGGGGAATTTCTGCAACCACCACCAATGTGCAGCATCCACCTGGATGATGCGACAGCAGCCATATTGCGCCAGAACACCCACCACACACCAGCTTTACTAATATTTTATTCAATAGTACAAGCAGAGATATAAAAAAATATAATCTCAAGTAAGTGTATTTTTCCTTACCTCTCAGGCAGAGTCAGGTAGGCGGTAGCATGTTTCCAGTACATTCTTGTTATCTCTCAACAATGCTCTTAACATCACACGCAGACAGCTAAACTGCTAATCTTGCTAAGCTGCGTCCTATCTGCACCAATTCTGCTGCACCTCTGTCGTTTTCTGTGGGTCTCTGGAATTGTCAGTCAGCTGTCAACAAACTTCATTCTGGCCATTACTTCTCAGTTTACTCTTAGTATCTTGGGCTTGACTGAGACCTGGATTTGTCCAGAAGACTCCACAACCCCTGCTGTTCTCTCTAACAACTTCACCTTTCTCTCACACCCCCCGTCAGGTTGGAAGGGTACTGGTCTTCTCATTTCTAATAATTGGAAATACTCAAACCACTCTTCCCTATGCAATAAAAATTATTTTGAGTTTCATGCTATTATGGTAACAGCTCCTGTTATTGTATTGTACTGTACTCCCTGTTGTAATGATTTATCGCCTTCCTGGTCAACTTGGCACCTTTATAGAGGAGCTGTTTGGGCTATATATGCCATTCTCTGTGGATGGAGGTCCACTTGTAGTCTTTGGTGACTTCGAAATCCATCTGGAGAAGCCTTACACTGCAGACTTCCACTTCCACTCCTAGCTTAATTTGATCTCAAATGGCTTACCACCACAAGCACTAACAAATCAGGCAACCAGCTTGACTTAATTTACACATGCAATTGTATCACAGACAACATTTGGTAAAACCTCTAGACATCTCTGATCATTTCTTTATTACATTTAACCTACATATTACTACCTGTGTGCCACCAATTCCTCTACCAGTTACTTTTAGGCAAAACCTACACTCCCTTTAACCTTTCCATCTTTCCTCTGTAGTGTCATCTTCTCTTCCCTCACCCACCTATTTCTCATCTCTGGATGTAAATACAGTAACTGACTTTATGATCCACTTTAACTTCTTGTCAAGAAAATATCTGTCTAGACAGGCCAGTGCATACTACCCCTTCTAACCTAAAAAGTTGCCCCATGTATCATCATCTTTAGTATCCATGTAGTATCATCTCTGTTTTTGCTGAGCAGTCTTTTGGGTGGCTCACCAATGTACTAGATTTCTCTAATACAAAAATTAAGTAGGCTTGACCAAAAATCTTTGTGGGGAGAAGAATTTAGCAGATTCTTCAATAGCGATGTTAGCATGCCATCCTTCAAACAATCATAACCCTTGTAAGCATCTTAGCTAATCCCTAAGTTCTGTTTGTGGGATAGAATTTTATACCTAAAGACAAAAGGGCTAGAAACAATACTGTTAGGACCTTCCCGCTGGAGATCCTGCAATCTACAAGACGTTCCTGAGGAATGCTGTTCCTTTGTTATTCTAATGGAATGGACCATTTGGTTTACACCTTTATAGACACAGTTACATTATTTCTTTCACAGAATGACCAACTGAATGTTAGCCAGTCAGGTTTCAGCAGTGACCATTCAACTGAGACTGTTTTACTATCAGTGAGTATAGGCCTGCAGATTGTGAAAGTTGATTCCAAATCATAATTTCTTATTCTGCTGGATCTATCTGCCACTTTTGACACTGAACCATCAGATTCTCCTGTCTACCAACACAGGATCTGCACTCCACTGGTTTGAATCTTATCTCACAGGTAGGTCTTTCAGGGTTTCCTGGGGAGGAGAGGTATCCAAAGAACATCAACTGGTCACAGGGTTTCCTCAGGGATCAGTTCTTGGACCCCTCCTCTTCACCATATACACTACATCACTGGGACCCATTATACAAGCACATGGCTTTTCCTACCATTGCTATGCTGATGACACACAGCTCTATCATTCATTTCAACCAGACAATCCAATAGTAGCTGCATGGATCTCAGGCTGCCTGGCAAACATCACGGCATGGATGAAGGAACACCTGCAGCTCAACCTGGCAAAGACTGAGCTTCTCATTTTCCCTGCCACTCTGACTCTACAGCATGATTTCATCATCCTGCTAGGTTCATCAAAAATTATTCTTCGGTGTGACCAGCTGACCTTCAAGGACCATATTGTAAAGACAGCTTGATCATGCAGGTTTGCATTGCACAACATCAGGAGGATCAGGCTCTTCCAAACAGAGCATGCTGCACAACTTCTTGCCCAGGCCCTTGTCATTTCTAGGCTGGATTATTGCAATGCTCTTCTGGCTGAACTTCCATCATGCTTTCCAATCAAACCTCGACAAATGATTCAGAATGCAGCTGCACGACTGGTCTTCCATGAGCCCAAGAGGGCCCACTTCACTCCTCTCTTTATCTGCCTGCACTGGCTACCAGTTGCGGCTTGCATCAAGTTCAAGACACTGATGCTTGAATACAGAACAACCACAGGCTCAGCACCCTCCTACTTCATCCTCACTCTTACTGGCCCCAGAGAGTGATTGTAAATTAAGTTTACATGAAATGTTTGAAATTTCATTCTGCATCTTCTGAGATTTCATTGTAATCCTTCTCATAAAGTCACTGAATTAACCATTAACTGTTCACCTGATTGCATTGCCATCTGCGTGTGATGTTAGAGCATTGTTGAGAGAGAACAAGAATGTATTGCAAACACACTACCACCTACCTGATTCTGCCTGAGAGGTAAGGAAATATACACTTACCTGAGATTATTTTTTTAATATCTCTGAAATATATGATATTATTCTTGAAATCAATTGTTTAATGTATTATTAAATAAAGTATTAGTTAATTATCAAATAGAAAACATTAATAGCCATAATAATATGTACTATTAATGCTGTGATACTCAGATACTGTGATTTCCTTCTCACATAGCTGATTTCACAGTTTATGTTGCTGTATATGGTATCATTGTAATCCTTGACCATCAAAACATAGGTGTAGACATCACCTTTTTCTGTGTTATCATGTTTGGTTCAGGAGCTATGACACAAAATACATAATTTGGTTATGGCAGAAAGTAAAATGGTCGCCATGGCAACCACGAGGTGTTTTTGCAATGGCTCAATTTCTGAATATGTTTAGGGCCGCAAACTATACATGTGTACCAAGTGTCATGCTTTTATGAAAAAGTGAACATTATTTTCACATATCACCTGGGCTAATGTAAACCTTGTGTGTTTCTGGCAGTAAGTATAGGCCTTTATCACACTTCCGCATTCGAAAAGTGGAAGTTTCAAATAGTAGTGTAAAAAAAACTTCCGCTGCAGCCTGTATCAATGGCTGTGCCCGTAGCACGGGATTGTTGTGATTTAGCCTATGTAAAATTCACCACATATACGTCTTCTGAAGACACCAAACTGTTTACAATCATGAATTGAGTATTGTAAAACCAAGGAAGGTGGTTTTGTGATATTCCGACGTATATTTTGTGACTTAAAGGGGAGCGCACAATATAGGCTACTGTATGTGTATGCGCAATACTTCAGAGCCTGACCACCTTATTTTATTATAGAACTGCAAGAAAACAAACAGCATTTCACGTAAAAGAGCATTACAATTACCCAAAGCTTAAAATATTAATTACGACTTAAGACTGTTTTGGATTATTAAATTAAAGGTTTATGGGAAACTTGTTGTATTAAACAATAATGCTCACATTTTTTCATGCACTTACTTTACGGTGCAATCCTCAATAATTACATCAAATTAAAGTTGTTCAAATAAACAAATATTTCCAGCCCATAGACAATTATTCATAAATAACTAGATTGATTATCTTAAACGAGTCATAAACGAGGGGGCCAGTGCCCCCGTGTCAACAAGCTTAGCCCCCCTCTGCCACCCTAAATTTGGAATGGTATCACACCAAACAATTTTGGGTGCAATGTGCAGTTTGTCCTGTGGGTGGCAATAATGGAAAAAAGTAATTCATTGTGCCATAACTTTTATGTCAAGAGAAAATTACTCAAAGCAACAGCATGCAGAGACCTCCTGCTTCCGAGAGAAGGAGCATCACATTCATCAGAGCAACACCAAAATAAATAAATAAAAACAATACAGGTAACGAAAATATTTTATTCCAGTCATGTTCACGTAGTGAGAAATAAACTATCCAAGTGTCCACTGTTGCTTATATTATCACACTACAATACAAAACTATTTGTCAAATAAATGAAACCTGATGAAACATTAAAATTGTTATAGCTTCTAGATATTGCAGTGATATACATGACATGGTGAAAATTGACTGAATGAATAATTGTCTGCATGAAATCAAAATTGACTTTATTTACTTTACTAGCGCACATTGCTAGTCTTGATGTGAACAATTAATCTGTGCAAGTTAATCCACTGAAAAAAATTGTCTTGGTAATCTTTAATCAAAATCTGAACATTTACTTCCGCTCTGGAATGGCATTCCTTCTCTGATGACGTCAGTTTGACGGCTTGGGCAGAATATCCTTTAAACACACCCCTCCAACCGTTAGATTGCTATGAGTGAGAGACAGAGAGGAGGAGCGCAAAAATAAAACCATGCCCTCTATTCAATATTCCGTTTCAGCTGGTCACTACACTGAAATAAAGGCGGCAGCAACTTCCGGTTCACGCGGGCTTAAGTGCTGCGCCCCAATGTGCTTCTTATACTACACCCATAAAAAATTTACTTTTTTGGTGAAGAACTTTTTGAGTGTGTAGTAGAAGAGTAGGCAAGCTTTGGGACATACTATAACATCATACAGTTGCGTGTTTAACGGACGCTCTGTCGCATAGTTACACGCACCCCGTCACTGTACTGGCCTGCCAATCATCTTGTCACAGTTAACATCCTCTACATTTCATTTCATTTACCTTCCTACCATTTCGAAGAGAAAAGAAGTAGCACGTTGATCTGCCAGCCATGGGTCTTTATGTGGAGAACTCTGCTCATATTTTCTGCATAAGGATGCATTTAAAAGTTAACGACCAAAATGGATGTTTATAAAAGTTTACATTGTTGTTGTAGATGAAATATCCTAACTCAGATAACATTAAATAAAATATTTTAACAGGTTAAATGTTGATTTATAGTAACTCAAACCCCTTTATCTAAACCTCTACTTAACTGTCGGTCGCGTTGTGTTTTTTAATGCTTTTTATTTGTGTTTGTAGTTCTAATCCGAATCATTCGTCAAAGCGCAATGGATTGTGGGTAATATTAGCCATTACAGTGTGCATGAATCCACACTTCAAAAATCGACCTGAAATAATAGACCAAAGAAAAGACTTTTGGCATACTCTTTTCAACATACTGTGCTTTGGGACACACTAATTCTAATCTCACATACTATTTAGGATGGATAATATGAACATTGGGACGCAGGGTAAGATGAATTTTAAAAGTGGTCTAGAACTGCCACTGAATCGGAGCTGGATGTGATGACAGGCGGACTGTGATAAAGGCCTATTAGCGCAATCAGACGTGAAAGATAACTTCCAGGCGCTGTTTGACAGGATTTTTAGGGTGCGTGCACTTCAGGTGTACACGCTCAGGAAAAGTGCATTTCAGAACAGCTTGGAATGAAATGTTTAACCGGCAAGGCTTTAAGACCCGTGCAAATAATCTACTTTTGTAACAGCGAATAAGTACAGTGTCCCGTGAGTGCAACTCTACCGCTGAGTGAAGATTTGATGGGAATGTATATCGCGGTGTATGTGCGCTGTAGTGCGATACTACGATAATATTCTTCAAAAGCAGATTGTGAAGACGTTTTAATCGTCCACGATCAAAAATCGTGATATCGCACATCTCTAATTTGGTTGATTTATTAGTATTATTATTGTGTGGGATTTTATTGGTGGCCAGGCAGGGATGTTCTTGAGCATTAGTTAGCATCATAATTAAAGGAATAGTCCACCAAAAAATGATATTTCTGTCATCCTTTACTCACCCTCATGTCGTTCCAAAATTGTATGACTTTTTTCTTTGGAAAATAAAAGAAGATATTATGAAAAATATTCGTATCCAAACAGTTTCAGTTTTTCTATTTCTGTTATGCGGACAAAAAAATACAATGGAAAGCGAAACTCAAAATATCTTTTGTTTTCTGCAGGAAAAAAAGAAACTCATAATGAGATTTGTATTTATTATTATTTTTTGGCTGAACTATCCCTTTAATCTTTTTCACTAGTGTTCCAGAGTTGCAAAGTATTTATATCCCTTCTGCATGTTACTACTGACGTGCGCTTTTTTTGCACTATATGATGTTTAGAGAAGGGAAGAGAGGGAAATACAATCCTGCAAACTGCCTTTTTTTCTCATCACACATTGTGATCGTGGCTCAGCACGTTCTTTTATCTCCACTGTTGTTTTATTGGCATTTTGTCATCTTAATGGGATCGGTTGAGGAATAATTCTGAATAATATATGGTAATATTAAGATTTTAAAATTGTTTTCAGCTATGGCAGATTATTGCGCATTAGGAAAGAATCTCGTTTAGGTAATTGTGAAAAAAAAAAAAATCCTTCAAAAAAAAAATAACCTAAGCCAAACCCACTCGCTCAAATGCATTACTCTGTTCCTGTGAGCATTTGAGTCATCGGGGCAGAGAGCAGGACGGTATCATGCCTTTTATAGAGAGCGGCAGGCCTGAGTCTTTTTATTGACCAGAAGAAGCGTTTACTTAAGCCATGCAAACGGCAGCACGGCCCTTTTGTTAACACTTATAGCTTTCTTTTGAAATGCATCTGAAAAGGAAGAGCTCTAAGAAACCTCTGTAAAATGAATCCTCTCTTATCTCCTCTGACCAAATTCCACTGTGCGGTGGGTAACACGGACCGATGAGCAGTGATAGTTGTAATTAAGGTCTGATAAAAGGAAAAGAGCTATGTGGAAAAATGCTGTCAGAAGGGCAGGAAAAAAGTGATGTCCTCCTTTTCCAAGTCATCTACTTCATTAACCTTCACATTCAAACAGACATGCCTCCAAGAGCTTATTTTAGTTGGTTTTCAATGTTCTAGTCACAACAATGCTCACCACTGGCTTAAAAAGTTAAGCTTTATATCTTACTCTGGATATTATATACACGCATACATATACATATGAGTTTGTTTGCAAAAAGATAACTCAGTTTTTGACAATTCTCAGAATCATGCTTTTTTCATTGTGCATTCCAATTAATCTCAATCAAATTGCAGTTGGGTTATTTTGATTAAGCTAAAACAGCTAACTAACACAATAAAAACATGATAACATAATAAAAAACATGATTTTGAAGCATTGAATTTGCTTTCACCCCTCTAAAATTTAATTAAAATGTGTAGTTGCTGTCATGTTTTTGATGAAATGAATTTGAAAGAAAATCACTTTGGTGCTCATTAAACTTTATCAATGTTCACATTTATGTCAAAATATTGAACATGACGTTAAAGTTACAGAAATAATTCTAGCAAAAAACAAACAAAAAACATAATTCTAGAAATGGCTATCAAACCAAACTTAAGATTTTGCCCTATTATTTGTGGACTGCATTTATAGTGATACTATTTGATAAACTACAAACTACAAAGCCTTTGAACGGTAAAGTTAACAATGTTTATCCGTCCCACATTCATGTTATATTTAGGCCCATGCTTCAAATGATGATTCTTGTGCCTTGTATAACTTCTGTAAATGGTGAATGTTGTACAGGTTAAGATGGTTATGAATCACGCAAATGTACTGTAAGATATCAGTTAAAAAACACTATAGGCTAATTACACTGATACGCAGGGGTCAAGAGCTTTTCTAGTGCTAAATAAACTTGTTTGGTATCGCCAGGCCAGCTTTGTGGTATATTGTATCTATGATTATGAGCATTTTGGATGTTTTCTGTACAGTGGAGTTTGCTGATGTATATGCAGTCTTTTGGAAATATATGTACAGCTGAAGAGAGCTGCAACTCTAGCAAACATGCCTCATGTCTTTACTTTCTTTCCAAGTGCTGATGATTTTCTTTATTGTCATTTAGTGTCAGGCAGGCAATCTTATGTCTAACAGAAATGGCAATGTCTGCAATGTTTTTTTTTCTCCTGTTCCTCTTCTTCAGAGCAAATGTAGTTCTTACAAACTAAACTAATATCCTGTTATTCCAACAAAAGCAAAGTGATTCCCACATATGCTCTTCTGTGTTAGAAATAAATCAGCTTACTCTTTGCACAAAACTGTAGCCAATAGTTCAATAGACATTTAACGATGAAAGTGTTCATTTCAGCAATGCTTAAAAGTCTCAGACACAGTAATTCAGGATCATAAATGGCTGATGCAAAGTCCACAGTTGGTCTTATCTTAAATGGGCCCCTCCTCCTTCAGAACTTTCTTATCAAAGGACACATGAGTGACTAAAGATTCAGCCCTCATAACCATGGTAACCAAAAGGTTTGTTTGTTATTAATGCTGAATGTTAGAGCAACATTCAGAAATCTGAACCAAAAATGCATCTTAAGAAAATCCAATTCAAAGATTATACAACCAGGCATTCTAATACTGTGTATAGATATAGCCTATTCAGGCAATTACATTTGAGAAACGTGCTTTTGTCAGTAAATGTAGACATAATTGGTTGTCTGGCATCTCTGGCTGAAGGAATTAACCTCAGTCAGTTTCCAGGAAGCAACAAAACAATGACTAGATTTGTTGACGGCAAAGAAAGGGAGAAAGATGCTTTCAATCAGCCACAGTAATGCCTTACAACAGACCATATACACATATTGTAGTTTATCTAGAAAACAAACAATTACAACTCTGTTGAAAATCAGTTTAATCTAATATGGCTAATGAATGGATCACGTGGTGGAGAGTATTTGCTAGAAGTGAAAGGAGTGACCTTTGTCTGCATTCTGAAGCAGCAGCAGTATGAAATTCCCCTTAGACTTGGTAAATTAATAAACAAACACGAGTCCCACCTTCCTCCGCGCGCACTACTGGAGTATCAGCCAGTTTCCTGTGTTTTACACACTGTCACTCAGCAGTCATAGTATCGCACTGTCACAGTCAACGGTCTGCTAGATAGCGCTAAACTGACAGAATTGCCCTTGCATTTCGGAAATTGATAATACTGATTACGATTGTGTGTGCGTTCAGAGAGCACGCCAAAGTGAGACATCCTAAGTTTAGATGTGTGATGACGGAGATTCACTTACTGGGTTATTTGACTGAAACCACAATTTACACGGAGAATCTGGCCCTAATATCCTCCTAAGAAATAAAAAAAAAATATTGAAATATTTTAAGTAGCTATTCAACGGGAAGCGAAGCTTGCAGGCGATTCATGTGCCCGCCAGCTTGTTTCGCGAACTTATGAGTACTTAATAGCGACGGCTTCATGAATATTAATTAGGTAACTTGACTGGACGCTAATGAACAACATCACCAGAAACCTAATTAATATTCATAAGCCAAGTCTCGACCATCCATCAGGTCTGCAATTTACCACTCGTAACTTCGTTCGCTGCGTGTTCTGGTTTAAATAAGCCCTAATTTTTATAATATAAGACTGGAAGTTTTCAACAGCTAAATACTCAGAGGTGTCAGTAGGATGGTGCTTGGACGTGACCTTCTTTCAGTTAATCCGGAGAAACGATGATTTGACTAATATGAGATACAACGTTTTCTTGGTAAGTTAAGTGAATCCAATATTTATTTAATTTGTTTTATACAGTATATTTCCGTGAATGTCGGTGTAGAGAAAGTTTAAAAGTTTAGTTTGCGTCATGACGCGTTAAATTGAGACGTGTTTGTTTGGACTGGTCGATGGCGATAAACGACGAATTGACACTACAGAAAACAACTTGAACTTGTAAATAATTACAAAATGATCTTTAAAATATATGATCTATATTAAGACCAGCATCTCTAGATTTAGAGAGACTTTATCTCTCTCTAGATACAGGTCCTCATAAACCTTTAGACTGTTTTAACATGGAATGGCAATGACTTGTTCAAAAATTATTGACCTGACAAAATTATATAAATGTATTTAATAAAGTTATAAATTAAAATAAGATTTGGACAATTATATATACAGTGTTTTGACATATAATGGCAATAAAATCGAATTTACCTAGGTAGAAATAACAGGACAGTTCATAGTCTGAATTTACTTAAATACTGAGGTACTTAAATACCGAAGATCATTTCCAAAACATCTTTATACAGAGAAGGTTCAAAACCTTCAACTCTAGACCCATAGGAACCAAGTCTTTAGTTTCTAACAAATATAAACAAGCCTATGCCTAAGACATAAATTAAAGGTTTACAACAATAGGTGTCCGTATAAGATCTAACACCACTTCATCCCAAACTATAATTATTAACCAGAAAGCCAGGCTTTTGTTAAAGCTGTATATGTTGTATATATAATTATTTTTAAAAAATGTTTCTTCTGTGTGTAGGTTTTTTTGTTACTAAATCTCATACATGCTGCTAAAAGTCACTTGGATCTGGCCTGGGCTCAAAGATCCATAAAGAACAGATCAAGCCGAGATGTTTCCTGCAGAGAGGGCATGGAGTATGAACATGACAACATCTGCTGCCTACACTGCCCTGCTGGTGCATAAGAATTTTTTTAATCCTTTTATTCAGATTAGACAATGTCTTCTTGTATGTGCACTCACATTCCACCGTCTCATCTTTTGCAGGAACATATGTGAAAAAGGCCTGCCTTACTGTTTCAGAAAAAGGAGTGTGTGAGCCATGCGAGTTTGACACATACACTGAGCATGACAATGGACTGCGGAAGTGTTTATCATGCAGCAAGTGCCGTATAGGTATTTCTGTTATTTGGAAAAATCAATATTGTCCCATACTGTCAAGTCTTTTAGTTTTACACAAATTCTTGTAACATAAAACCTTTAAGGTTATTCAAGCCAAATCAATGTTGTGTTCACACAATGTTCAACTTCTATTAGGCATATTTCTTTGTAAATTGCATTCTATCTGTGTACGTTTATTACTTCGGCAGATCAGGAAACCACAGCGAAATGCACAAGTACCCAGAACACATGGTGCAAGTGCAAACAGGGGTCATTTTGTTTACCTGACCAGGCATGTGAGGTGTGCAAGAAATGCAGTAGGTATGTTCTCAATGTAATATTTAGGGTAACAGTTAACGCAGGTTTTGGTCAAAAAAGTCTCACACCGTGTCTACACCGGATGTGACAGTTGTTGCATCGCATTGCGCCGCAACAGCTTGAGGCTTCTACACTGGATGCGACAAGCGACCGTTGCAAATCATTTGAACTTTCTGTCAGTACGTCATACATAGAATGAGGCATCAGTTTGCTGTCGGGGATTTGTGGTGTTGCGTCGCACCGCATCCAGTGTAGACAGCATACTGATTATAATGGAATAGTATTTGTTGCACTGCGCCGCTGGCATACGGTGTAGACACGGTGTCATGTTAATCAAGCTGGATTGCTAGTTGTCCATGAATAGTTACCAAAAAATGAAAATGTTGAAGAATATTTTATCTAAGTATGTGTGTTAATCAGTGTTGGGCAGTAACTAGTCACTTAGTTACTGTAATAATATTACTTTTTGCAGTAACTAGTAGTGTAACTAATTACTAATAAGATTTCAGTATTAATATTACAGTTACCATCCATAAAACAGCTTGTTACTTAGTTACTTTTGATGTCTCAACCCTGCTGATTTAAAATCAAATAATTCCTAGATTTATTTTCATAATTTTCACGACTCGCACATACATGTGATGTCCCCAGTGCAGCAGGCGAGCTTGGAATATGGAAAAGCTTACATTCAGCATATAGAAATATTGCATTATATTGATTATATTGGGAAGTTGTGGCCTAATGGTTAGAGAGTCGGACTCATAACCCAAAGGTTGTGGGTTCAAGTCTCATACCGGCAGGGATTGTAGGTGGTGGGAGTGAATGTACAATGCTCTCTCCCACCTTCAATACCACAACTGAGGTGAGACCCTTGAGCAAGGCATTTGAACCCCCAACTGCTCCCCGGGCGCCGCAGCAAATATGGCTGCCCACTGCTATGGGTGTGTGTTCACGGTGTGTGTGTGTTCACTGCTGTGTGTGTGCACTTTGGATGGGTAAATGCAGAGCACTAAATCTCAGTATGGGTCACCATACTTGGCCACATGTCACTTCACTTTATTATGTCAGTTGTGGAAGTTGTAGCTTTACTTTACTTTGGCATTACATCCCACCCACATCCCTCTGATCAGCATGTGGTATATTATATTACTATAATTAAAAATCTTTTTGGAAAATTTAAGTTTCTTACAAACTTAATGAAATATAATTGTATATGGGTAACGGAGAAATGACAATTAGCTTCAAGCGACACATGACAATTGATGAGATTAATACAACACTTCTACTTGAATGTCAATATCAATCACTAGAATTTTATGTGGAAGATACAGTTACAGCTTCTGTGGGGCGTGAAGAAAAAGTAATGTAACTAGTAGTGTAACTAATTACTGGTGCCAGAAAGTATAGTAAAGTACACTATTCCTTGAAATGAGTAACTATTAATGATTACTATATACATTCTTTGAGTGACTAGCCCAACACTGGTGTTGACCAATGCTTTAATGTTAATAAAAGTTAAATATGTTCATCATATAAAGCGACCATGCCTCTTCCGACCGTACTTTATTAACAGCTTGATTCGTGTGGATTTCTTTTTTATGGTGTCTTATGAACTTGTTAAAACATCAAAATTGTGGTGGAATAGACTTTAATGAAAGAACAGAAATCTCTCAGGTTTCATTAAAATATCTTTGTTTCGACGATAACAGACGTCTTATTGAAACAACATGAGAATGAGTAATTAATGACAGGTTTAATTTTTGGGTGAACTCAAGATCATCTCTTTTGTTAAAACCAGATGCAAAATACATGAAGAGACTGTAAACGCTGTACATAAAAACATTTCATAACCGTTTGTAGAAAGAGAAGCTCTTTGGGCAGCTCCAACTCAGGTAATAGAATACCCTTCTTAATCTATAGCCCAATGAAATTAACTGCATACATACTGTACTAGATGATTACAGCTGATCAAATGTAGTATTTATACAGGTAAAGGAAATGATAATTGTTCATTGATTAATCCCAACATTCTTTTGTGTTGTGTGTATAGACTTTGTTTCCATATAGTGTTTCACATGATTACATCCTATTTGTCCTACAGTGACTTTTATTGTTGTTGTGCCATTAATTGCAATGCTGGCAATCATTGTGGTTATCATCTACTGGACAAAGTCGAAACCAAGTAAAACAGCAGGTAGACACATCTTGAAATCTTTTCTCAGTTCTTTCAGTATTTCTTCTTATTTCAGTTGTTTCTTTATTGCTTGTCAATTTTTAACGTTTTCAATTACAGTAACATCAAGAAGTCCAAGGGAAATGGTTAAGATCTGTATGGTAGGTCAACAAAACACAGCTAATACATTTCTCAGCTTTAACCACAGAAACTCATATACATTTTGATGTAACTCTACACTGCACATGACCAACCAGATGACATCTTTCTTGTCCTGCAGGGTGACAGTGAGGAGGTGAAAGAGGAGTGGCAGAATGCCCACAACTCCATGATAGATGACTCCTCTCAACTCCAGCCGTTCCTTGAGCAAAACTATGCGGTGGGTACCAACATTCCTGATTCATTTCATAATTATAAACAATTTTTTCTCTGTTGGTTTGTCAGTCTTTGAGTGTCGTCTTGGTCAAAAACATCACTACCTGTGTTTTGTAATTATACTGAATGTTTAACAATTTCTCCTAGTTAAAATAGCCTGGAATAACCTTTGTTGTAACGGACTCACTGTGCCTTTAAGATGTTAAATTCTTCCATCTCTTTTAGGAAAGAGAGTCATTAAGAAAACTTGTTCCTTTGAATGGTAAGGCCATACCCTTTTCCTTACACAGTTTTATGTTGTTAACTTTCACATTAACCTGAGTGTGAGTAAATGATGACAGAGGCGAAGCTATGGGTGGGCGTGGGCCCACCCACTTTCCACTGTGTCTCACCCAAAGAGAAGTTGGTCATTTTCCAAACGGATGTAATTTATTAAACGATAATAATAATAATAAATGTCTTGTTTCACTGTAACTTTATATATTTAGTTTAAAAAATATATTAAACGTGAGTTTTCATGGTCAATTACAGGCCGTTTCTACCACAATAAAGTTGGCTTGATGTTGGACGTTAGAGATTCGCAAATTTAGGGACCGTCTCTAAAGTTACATACCACATTGGTATTCACGTTTCTAACTTCAATAGCATTTGAAAAGAATGACTTTCAGTCACACAACCAACTGTAAAGTGTTCATGTAGGTGTCAACTATAATGCACACCTTTTAGATTTTTTAATATTTATTCAAATAAGCTGTCAAATCATATGTAAAATTGCTATTTTTCATTACGAATGGGCTCAACACCAATATATTTGAGCATATTTTGTGTTTGAGCCCATTCAATAATTTAAAAAATAGCAATTTTTACATATGATTTGACAGTTTATGTTAATACATATCAAAAAATCTAAAAAGGTGTGCATTAATGTTGACACCGTCCGATGAACACTTAAAGGGGTCCTATTATGCTATTTTACAAAGTCTTGGTTTTGTTTTGGGGTTGTACTAGAACAGGCTCTCATACTAGTTTGTTCGAAAAACACATTATTTTTCACATTTTTTACATTATTACAACACCTCTCTCCCCAGTCTGGCATGAACGGCTCGAGTAGTTCCTGTATCCAATGAAGGCCCGCCTTCTGAAATACGAAATGTGCTGTGATTGGTTAGCTGGGCCAGTGTGTGTTGTGATTGGCACCACTCGGCGCCTGGTCCGGAAATGTCATGTCCCTTACCATAGCCGTCTGCGAGCTTCAGTGTAAATATTGCGTCAAATCAAATCAATTTGAGCGCGATTTAAACCCAGATGATTGTAACCACTCTAAGTTCGTCTGCCTTGGGAAAGCTAGCATGTCTCCGACATAGTGATAACACTCGTTGCCTTCTCTAGTGCAGCTCAACAAGGTCTCGTCCCATTCGTCAGTATTTGTGATATCACAAATCCCGGAAAATATGCGTCGTAGTCCAAATGAGTCGTTCGTTGTAGTTTTTGAAAAGTGATTTCTGTTAAGTGATGTTTTATTAACAAATTTCAGGAGGAGCACGCGCAGATAATTAACACGGCCAATTCATCATCAGTAATTACGCCATCTATCCAATGAGTTCAAGAGAGAACCTCTATAAATAATCATGGCAGTCTTACCTTCATTCTCTCTAGTCTTTCAGCATTCGGTTCGCTCCTTTTGCCATTTTACCACAGACACAATTTCCCATCCAACGAAGAGACCTATACTGGATATTTTTCGGATCCTCCGCCACAATTTGCCGGCCCCAGGATCACTCTTTCTCCGCCAGACACTGCCGCCGAGCACCAGGCTTCATCGCGGCCGCCGCTCTGCTCAACCAGCCACACGCTCTCCACGATGCCGAGGCTTAACCTCGCCTCCATGGGCGAGATTTCCAACTTCTCTGGCATCCTCGTATCATTCGGCCGTGCAAACAATTCCTCAGATCGGAAAGTGGATAGTATTTAAGCCTGAGGCAAACGCTGATTAATTCCGACGCTCCGTTCTCGCGGAAGGTAAACAAAGCGGATCTGTACGACCTATTCGTCACCCTGAAATCAGTCAACCTCACTCCTAAATTCACTCCAGCAGGTGGCCAATATTTCGAGCAAGCTCGCAAGGCCCCGAACAAGCCTCCCTCGACACCACCATAGTCCCGCACAAGACCCGGCTCTCCTCGAGCGTCGGGTCGCAGCAGCAGGCCTCCAACGAGCCTGCTACTGGCACCTCTCTCCAAGTCTCTACCAGTTAATGTGTGCCCGCTCCCAGTTCTCACCGCAGCAAGCCTCACTCGCTTCTCGCCTCAGCTCAATCTTTCCCCGCGGCTCTTCCGGCCGCTGCACCGTATGCAGCCGGGCCTCCAGCTCTCATAGCAGACGCTAGCGCGAGGCTGGCGGCGCAGGCTGTGTCACAAAATAACTGATTTTTAGGTGAAGTCGCTAAAACAGGTTTCATGGATAAAAGTTTGTTAAACGATGTTATGGCATAACTGGATGTCGATGCCATTTTTGTAACCATAACACAAACTGCGTAGAATACACAGTGAAATTACTCAAATTCAGTATTTTCACTAGCATTTTATTTATATTTTAAATTAAACATTGTACTCAGATAGACGGATAGATAAGATGAAAAAGGTCAATTTTTGAGAAAATAAGTTCAACAGTGTGCCTAAATGACTAACAATTATAGGTACAAACTAACAACTAAGGTGTATTATAAGAACAATTATTATTATTGAACAAGTGCAACTAGCAACTGGCACCTCTCTCCAAGTCTCTACCAGTTAATGCGCGACCGCTCCCGCTCCCGCAGGAGCCCATATCTTTACTTCCCACTGCTGCAGCAGTGCCCGCTTCTGCAGAAGCCACATTCTCTTTTCAGATTAAAGGACAGCAATTGTGAGTACATTTTCTGTCGTCTTTCTAGGACTGTATTATGAACAGTGTGCAAAGTAAATATCTTTAGCAACAGCATGAAAGTGAACAGCACATTACTGCACAATTAATGTTACAGGTATAAACAGATGTCTATTGGTACACTATGCCACAATGTCACAAACCCTTCCACTTTCCCGCGGCCTACAGCAGCTGAAGCAGATGTGGAGCTGCTTCCGCTTGCAACACAGGCCCTCACATTTCAGTCTTTTCCTCCTGTTACTTCTAACCTCTTTTCCTTTTCAGTGGCCTCCAGCTCCCACAGCAGACGCTGGCGTGAGCACGCCTCCGCTAGTGGTGCAGACCCATCCACAGCCCTTTCCTTACCCCACTCCCAACCCTCTCCCCTTCCCATGGCCTAAAGCTACAGCAGCTGAAGCAAACGTGAGGCTGCCTCCGTTTGCAACACAGGCCCTCACATCTCAGACCTTCCTCCTGCTACTTCTTACCCCTTTTTTCCTTTTCAGTGGCCTCCAGCTCCCATTACAGTCGCTAGCATAAGCACGCCTCCGTTAATGGCGCAGGCCCTGACGCCCACCATTCCCCCCCCCTTTCCCCCTTGTTCTTCCTCTTCCTTTCTCCCACAGTCCTTCCCTTGCCCCACCGTCCACCCCTACGTGAGGCTGCCTCCACTAATGGCGCAGGCCCTGACGCCCACCATTCCCCCTCCTTTTCGCTTCCTCTCCCGAGCCGCCCAAGTGTGAGCGCGCCTGCGCTAGTGGCACAACCCATCCTTAGCCTGTCCTTAACCCACTCCCAACCCCCTCCCCTACCCTATTTCCCCACTGCCGCAGCAGTGTCTGCTCCTGCAGGAGCCTTTGTCTGTATTTTCCGCTGCCGCTGCAGTGACTGCTCCTGCAGTAGCCTTATCTGTATTTCCCCACTGCCGCAGCAGTGACTGCTCCTATGGAGACCTTTATCTGTATTCCCTTCTGCGCCGCAGCAGGACTGCTCCCGCATAAGCTATCTTTATTTCCCAACTGCCCGCAGCAGTTGACTGCTCCGCCCAGTAGCCTTTATCTGTATTTTCCGCTTGCCCTAGCTGCAGTGCTCTCCTGCAGGAGCCTTATCTGTATTTCCCCACTGCCGCAGCAGTGTCTGCTCCCGCAGGAGCCTTATCTGTATTTCCCCACTGCCACAGCAGTGACTGCTCTCGCAGGAGCCTTGTCTGTATTTCCCCACTGCTGCAGAAGTGACTGCTCCCGCAGGAGCCTTTGTCTGTATTTTACACTGCTGCTGCAGTGCTCGCTTCCGTAGAAGCCATTTTCTCTTTTCAGATGCCGCAGCAGTGCCCACTTCCGCAGGAGCCTTTGCCTGTATTTTACACTGCTGCTGCAGTGCTCGCTTCCGCAGAAGCCATTTTCTCTTTTCAGATGCCGTTGCAGTTCCCACTCCCACAGGAGTTTTCTTTTCAGATGCCGCAGCAGTGACTGCTCCCGCAAAACATCCTATCTGTATTTCCCAACTGCCGCAGCAGTGACTGCTCCCGCAGGAGCCTTTATCTGTGTTTCCCCACTGCCGCAGCAGTGTTTGCTCCCGCAGAAGCCTTTGTCTGTATTTCCCCACTGTCGCAGCAGTGTCTGCTCCCGCAGGAGCCTTATCTGTATTTCCCCACTGCCGCAGCAGTGACTGCTCCCGCAGGAGCCTTATCTATATTTCCCCACTGCCGTCTGCCGTGACTGCCCCGCGGAGCCTTATCTGTATTTCCAACTGGTCCCGCTGGGCAGTGACTGCTCCCGTAGGACCTTATCTGTATTTCCCCCACTGCCGCGCAGTGACTGATTCCCGCAGGAGCCTTGTCCTGTTTCCCCACTG
The DNA here is from genome assembly GCA_018155175.1 of Sinocyclocheilus anophthalmus. Classification (NCBI taxonomy): domain Eukaryota; kingdom Metazoa; phylum Chordata; class Actinopteri; order Cypriniformes; family Cyprinidae; genus Sinocyclocheilus; species Sinocyclocheilus anophthalmus. Next base: position 74,429 of record JADLZN010009623.1, on the reverse strand, counting down.
CCCACAGATGACTACTGCTCCTGCAGAGCTTTTTGTGTATATTACACTGCCGCTGCAGTCCTCGCCCGCAGAGCCTTGTCTGTATTTCCCCACTGCCGCAGCAGTGACTGCTCCCGCAGGAGCCTTTGTCTGTATTTTACACTGCCGCTGCAGTGCTCGCTTCCGCAGAAGCCATTTTCTCTTTTCAGATGCTGTTGCAGTTCCCACTCCCATAGGAGTTTTCTTTTCAGATGCCGCAGCAGCACCTGCTTCCGCAGAAGCCTCTAGTTCTCCCTTCTAAGCCTCAGCAGTGCCGCTACTACAAGCGACGTCCAGCACCCCACCAATCTTAAGCTTTGCTAATTTTGGGGGGTTATCAACGCTCCTCTCTGGCTGCTGTCCTGTACTAATTGCATCTTTGGGGGAGCGCTCTGGGTCATGAAGTGATGTTTTATTAACAAATTTCGAGAGGAGCACGCTCCGATAATTAACACGGCCAATCCATCATCAGTAATTACACCATCTATCCAACCAGCACAAGAGAGAACCGCTATAAATAGCTAAAACCACCTTACCTTCATTTTCTCTGCAGTTTTTCAGCATTCCTCCACCACCCCGACTCCTCACCTTCAGCCCGTTCCTACCCCGGCACAGGGAGGAGCACTCGGGGGGAGCGCGCTGGGTCCGGGCTAAAAAAACCGAGCTCGTACCCCTCTCCCCGGACAGGGAGAGTACCCCGGGCTTGAGAGTGATTACCGAGCTTGGAGCCCTCTCCCCAGACAGCACGCCAAATACGCATAACCTTTACTCAGTTTATTATATGTAAGTGTGAACTCGTGAAATAAAGTATCTCCTTTTGAAGTGGACTTTGAGGTTTGTAACTTTGCAGATCTTTTTTATGCTCAAACAGCAACATTACAGACTAACTAAAGTTGAAAAAGTGAAAAAGCATAGTAGGAGCCCTTTAAAGTTGGTTTTATGATTGTAAGTCATTCTCTTCAAATGCTATTGAAGTTAGAAATGTGAATACCAATGTCGTATGTAACTTTAGAGACGGTCCCTAAATTTGCGAATATCTAACGTTCAATGTCAAGTCTCGCCTACAAGAATGTTATGTTTTCGGAAAACATAAATCGGATCAATTCTTTAAAAACTCTTAGCAATTAATCCGGGCTGTCTACAAATTAAACTCGACAAACTACTTGCAGGTGATGGATTTATCAATCGGAAACTTCTGAACCAAGCGTGTTTGAAGCATAGCATATGTACAGCGTTTAATCCTCTAAACCAGTGGTTGGGAACCTATGGCTTGCGAGCCACAGCTGGCTCTTTGAAAAAAATCATGTGGCTTGCAGGATCTTTCACCCTTTATCAAATAATTATCTTTTACAAAAACTATACATCACTAGAGATCAGCAATTCCTTTGTTGTAGAGACCACATAAGATGATAAAATGTTTAAAATAATAAATTTTTTGTACTGGCCAAAGAGCGCATTCTGTGGTGTTCGCGAGAGTCATGACAGCAAACCACTGACGTGTCTATAGGGCCTTTCGCACCGCGGGAACCTTTTCATAGTACCAGAACTAATTGTGGAACTACCCACTTTTTGGCGTTTTTGCACCGTACCAGACTGGTGCGATTTTAGTACCGGTCTGCCTTTTTCGAGAACCAAATTAGCTCCTATTCCGGAGCAGGGTCTAACCAGCACAACTGGTACTACCCGTGACGTAAGTAGACATTGATTGGCCAAACGCATACGAAAAACACCCTCATCCGCCATGATTTAAAACGCTGTGTAAACATACTGTAAACATTGTGTCAACTTATTTCGCGTGTATGGAGAACAGCGATAGATGGACAGACGCTGAAGTACAGGCACTTTTGAACATTTACGCAACAGAGGAAATCCAGTTGGAATTTGAAAGAACAAAACGTCCTCCATCCTCCTGTTGTTAACGTTGTTCTTTTTTGTTTCTGTTGCTGAACGCCAAGCACAATTGACGACGCTGTCGACCGGCTTACGTCACTTTTTAGTACACACTCTCAGGTGGGAATGCAACCCTTTAAATGGTACTGGAAAAATTCGCGCAAAATCGTCCCAGTACTTTAATACCGTACATTTAGTTCTGGAACTAAAACGGTGCGAAAAGGCCCTATTAGGTAACGTAGAGCTCCTGCACGTCAGATCAACGTAAGCTTTTTTGTGGTTTATAAGCAAAATAAGATTTTTTGAACACAGAAAAAGTTTAAAGTATGTAAATGACAGGCTGAAACAGTACTTTTTATAGAAAATGTGTTCTCCTGTTCAAGAGCCAGTTATGAAACATTTAGTTGCCAGTACTTCCACCGCTTTTTTTCTTTTTCCCGCGCACTTTCAGCTGTGGACTGTTAGCGTTATTAATAAGGACGTGATGAATGAGAAGTAAATAGTGGGACAGCTTGATATTTCAACAACCTAAACCCCTTGTAATCAACATCACAGTAAACCTGCCAATTTTTGACGGTTATTTGAATTTTGTGTATTTTACTTTCCTGTCCTATAACATTTTACTATTATTAAAACGTTATGAAAACCTGGCTTTTTTCTATTAATATTAGCTATAATATATTTATCTATATATATTGCTCTTTGGAAAAATGCTTAACAAAATTAAAAAAATTGGCTCTTTTGTCCTAAATAGATGTGTCCTTTGTGGAAAGAAACATAAATGTTGTGCAAGATACTATTCACAACAAACTGCACGCATTTCTACAGAGAACTGACAGAGAGAGATTTGATTATCAGATCAACCGCGAAGCCCCGTTCTCTCAGATTGAGATAGTTTTACAATAAACTTCTAGTTCATTTAGTTAATACATTAACTAACATTAACAATGAGCAACACATTTGTTACAGTATTTATTCATCTTTGTTAGGGATATTTCACCCAAAAATGAAAATTTGATGTTATCTGCTTACCCCCAGGTCATCCAAGATGTATGTGATTTTGTTTCTTCAGTAGAACACATATTGATGATTTTTAACTCCAACCGTTGCAGTCTATCAGTCTTATAATGCATGGCAATGGTAACAAAATCTATGAGAGTAAAAAAAAACATGCACAGACAAATCCAAATTAAACCCTGCGGCTCGTGACGACACATTGATGTCCTAAGACATGAAATGATCGGTTTGTGCCAGAAACCAAACAGTTTTTATATAATTTTTTACCTCTAATACAGTACTATGTCCAGCTGTCTTTGAGCGCGCACGGCATCCGATGCGTGAGTTGTGTACGTGCTCTGGCGTAGTTTACGCAATCGCCGGAAGTGATCTCTCGCGCGTATTCGTTACTCATTGTTTACACAGTGCACAGTCTTTGTAGGTACGACGGCTAATCAAAATGGTACTTACTTGCGCTTATCCGGATTGTGCAAACCGACTTAAAACGAAAAGATTACATTCTCTCGCGCGAATTCATTCGGGAGTGGTGACTTTCCATGTATTCCCAACTTCTGAGCCTGCTCCCCTGAAGTTATGATTGATTGCTCTTCGGCTGGATATCAAACACACCCTTTAACGTAAACTACACCAGAGTGCGTACACACCTCCACACCGGATGCCGTGCGCGTGCCCAAAGACTGTTGGACATAGTGGTGCATTAGAGGTAAAATATGACCTCGCACAAACCAATCGTTTCGTGTCTTAGGACATCAATTGTGTTGTTACGCGCCGCAGGGTTTAATTTGGATTTGTCCATGCATGTTTTTTTTACTCTCATAGATTTTGTTACCATTGCCATGCAGTATACGACTGACAGACTGCAACGGTTAAAGTTAAAAATCATCCTATGTGTTCTACTGAAGAAACAAAGTCACCTACATCTTGATGCCCTGTGGGTAAGCAGATAAACATTACATTTTCATTTTTGGGTGAACTATCCTTACACGTTACCTCAGGTACAAATGCTAACAGATACAACTTTTAATTTTAATAATTTATTAGTAATTTTTTTAATTAACATTGATGTTAATCAATGATTATAAGTATTGTGTATTGAATTTGTGCTGTATTTTCTGTTGGCAGTTTGACATGCAGTTTACATATGCTACACTTTGCCCACCCTGTTTTATGTAGGCCCACCCAGTTAAACATTTCTGGCTAGGCCCCTATGACAGACCTTACATTTTTGGGTGAACTATTCCTTAAATTATCATTCCTAAAAATAATGACTTATGCTGCAGTGTTTTCACTCTGTCTCACCTTTTCAGGAGAAGAATCGTTGAAGAAAACCTTTGATTTCTTTGAAGAAATGGATGTCCACTATCTTAACAGATTCTTCAGGTTCATTGGACTGAGTGATAATTCAATCAAAAGTGCAGAGTCTCTTTTTTCAGAAGACAGAATTTACGAACTGTTAAAAATCTGGATGGAAAAGGAGGGACTGAAGGCAGATTTCAACAGTCTTATTGAAGCATTAATCTATTTAGACCAAAGGCTGTCAGCAGAAAATATCATTGCAAAGGCAATTAGTAATGGTTACTTTAAATATGAAGATGAGTGACTGGAAACATGCAAATATTGTCACCACCATATTCTCCTCAGAGAGCAAAGTTATGCTTTTGATTTTTTTTGTGCATGGCTTACCTTAGATAAGATGTTATGACACTGTTTACAAGCATTAGTTACATTTGAAAAATAAAAACGTATTTAAGACTTTTATTATTATGAAATGTGTGGTGTTACTACATATGTTTTGATTGCATTATTTCCCATTTTGTATACAAAATTGTGATTTGTGTTATGATCTTGAATTAGATGTTTACATGTGATTATTTTGTGAACTAATAAAAGCAGTGCATGTGTATATTCGTTTTTCCCTTAATGATTGTGACAACGTTCTGAATACAGAACTCACATACTTCTCTGTTACTTGAAAGATGTTTCATATACAGTGGGTACGGAAAGTATTCAGACCCCCTTAAATTTTTCACTCTTTGTTATATTGCAGCCATTTGCTAAAATCACTTTAAGTTAATTTTACTATTTATGTACACACAGCACCCCATATTTACAAAAAAACACAGAATTGTTGACATTTTTGCATTTCTTAAAAGAAAACTGAAATGTCACATGGTCCTAAGTATTCTGACCCTTTGCTGTGACACTCATATATTTAACTCAGGTGCTGTCCATTTCTTCTGATCATCCTTGAGATGGTTCTACACCTTCATTTGAGTCCAGCTGTGTTTGATTATACTGATTGGACTTGATTAGGAAAGCCACACACCTGCCTATATAAGACCTTACAGCTCACAGTGCATGTCAGAGCAAATGAGAATCATGAGGTCAAAGGAACTGCCTGAAGAGCTCAGAGTCAGAATTGTGGCAAGGCACAGATCTGTCCAAGGTTACAATTTTTTTTTTGCTGCACTTAAGGTTCCTAAGAGCACAGTGGCCTCCATAATCCTTAAATGGAAGACGTTTGGGACGACCAGAACCCTTCCTAGAGCTGGCCGTCCGGCCAAACTGAGCTATCGGGGGAGAAGAGCCTTGATGAGAGAGGTAAAGAAGAACACAAAGATCACTGCGGCTGTGCTCCAGAGATGCAGTCGGGAGATGGAAGAAAGTTTTAGAAAGTCAACCATCACTGCCGCCCTCCACCAGTCGGGGCTTTATGCAGAGTGGCCCGACGGAAGCCTCTCTTCTGTGCAAGACACATGAAAGCCCGCATGTAGGACTCCAAGATGGTGAGAAATAAGTATCTCTGGTCTGATGATACCAAGATAGAACTTTTTGGCCTTAATTCTAGCGGTAGTGTGGAGAACCAGGCACTGCTCATCACCTGTCCAATACAGTCCCAACAGTGAAGCATGGTGGTGGCAGCATCATGCTGTGGGGGTGTTTTTCAGCTGCAGGGACAGGACGACTGGTTGCAATCGAGGGAAAGATGAATGCGGCCAAGTACAGGGATATCCTGGACGAAAACCTTCTCCAGAGTGCTCAGGACCTCAGACTGGGCCGAAGGTTTACCTTCCAACAAGACAATGACCCTAAGCACACAGCTAAAATAACGAAGGAGTGGCTTCACAACAACTCTGTGACTGTTCTTGAATGGCCCAGCCAGAGCCCTGACTTAAACCCAATTGAGCATCTCTGGAGAGACCTAAAAATGGCTGTCCACCAACGTTTACCATCCAACCTGACAGAACTGGAGAGGATCTTCAAGGAGGAATTGGCAGAGGATCCCCAAATCCAGGTGTGACAAACTTGTTGCAAAAAAGAAAAAAGAATCTTTCCCAAAAAGACTCAGGGCTGTATTAGATCAAAAGGGTGCTTCTACTAATACTGAGCAAAGGGTCTGAATACTAATGATACCATGTGATATTTCAGTTTTTCTTTAAAAAATCTGCAAAAATGTCAACAATTCTATGTTTTTCTGTCAATATGATTAGGGGTGTTTTGTGTACATTAATGAGGAAAAAAAATTAACTTAAATGATTTTAGCAAATGGCTGCAATATAACAAAGAGTGAAAAATTTAAGGGGGTCTGAATACTTTCCGTACCCACTGTATATGTAAAAACTGCATTTCAGCTTGCTCGCCACCAGAGGTCACCTGATCTGGAAAATAAGGATTTCAACCTCTTGGGCAGTGGTTCCCAACCCTGGTCCTCGAGGCACCCCAACACTGCTTATTTTGCATGTCTCCTTTCTCTGACACACCAATTTCAGGTCTTGGAGTTTCTACTAATGAGCTGATGACCTGAATCAGGTGTGTTTGAGTAAGGAGACATGCAAAAAGTGCAGTGTTGGGGGGCCTCCAGGAACAGGGATGGGAACGACGCTAGTTCAGGACTGTCCAAACTCGGTCCTGGAGGCCGGTGTCCTGCAGAGTTTATCTCCAACCCTAATTAAACACACCTGAACCAGCTAATCAAGCTCTTTCTAGGCATACTAGAAACTTCCTGGCCGGTGTGTTGAGGCAAGTTGGAGCTAAACTCTGCAGGACACCGGCCCTCCAGGACCGAGTTTGGACAACCCTGCTCTAGGGAATAGAGTGGATCAAAACAGATTTGTTAGAGTAGAATCCTCTGATTCCAAACCACAGCAGTGCAGAAGAAAAATACACAATCCTAAAATAAAATATATTTGTTATACAAGTTTTGTGTGTTTTGTTCAAGGATGTTGGTAGTGGTTGAAATGCTTTCATAATTTCTTCCTCTTATTAAAATCCTCATTAAAACTTGAACATTCTCAGGCATTATGCGGATTCATTGTAATGCAAATATATGTGGGCTTTTGTGCATTGTGATGATGTAGTGTCCCAAATCCATAATTTGTGTTAAAACAGACTTAATAATTTTGGGACATCTGTCTTATGTAATGGTATTGGAAGCAAAGTTTAATTTCCGTCTAAAGACAGATCTCATGAGGTAAAAGTATCACTTTTTTGTGTTTTGTTTTTAAATTGCTAGTTTTATTTATTTATTTATACTTCTGTAGTAATTTATCTGGGTGTTTTGCCGAAAAGTAATCGAAATGTAATCTAACAAATAATATTTACACATAATCTTTCATTCGTAAATTAGGTTCTGTTCACTAGGCCTACACTTCCCATGCAGCCTCGCGGTTACACAGGAAATTGTCATGTCGCCAAACATGGCTACGTTTCCCAAAAACATCGTAAGCTTGGTCGTTAAAGTTTGTACGTTTTCGCTCTTGCCTGACATCTAGTAAAATCAGCTTATCTTATGTTAACAGTCAATACTGAAAACAGTTTGCGCGGGTACTTCGTCTGTTTTCGAGTGTCCTCATACTTGCATTAGGTCACAGAACGACAAACCCTTTAAGATTCAAACTACGATAATAATGTAAACCTACAACATTTTACAAATAACAAAGCACTCCCTAAGCCTATGCATTAATCGGACAGGTCTTATTTTTAGAACAACAATTTTTTGTTACATTGTTTCCTTGCCTCATGGAAGTAATTTGAAGTTCTCTTTTATAAAGTTCTCTATTTGTACGGTATTTGTAGTCTTGAGTGACATAATTGCTGTTCCTCATTTCTGCTATTGTTTGTTTGCCATCTGGTCTGTGTATAGACGAAATCGAAAATCATAATGGGGAATCATGGAAAGAGGAACTGAGATCAACAAAAAACGCTGTCACGAGGCTGTTTGAAATTTGTAAGACATCAGATAAAGGTACTGTACATTCAGATGTGCTACTCTTATTTAAAAAAAACTGCCTTATACACCTTGGTTGCTCTTTGTTTAAAATTAAACCTGAAAATCACTAGACTTTGATTTTGAGATATTTTTAAGGTAAGTTAAAATATTAGAAAATGGCTATTAATGTTGCTTATGTCTTTGTAAACACATCTATAATTCAGTGTACATTTAATACATGTGTCGGGTAAAGTTAATTTCTCAAGATAAATAGCTTAATGAATATTCATGTGCATTGTCTGTCTCTGCAGCCCTCACAGGATGAGAGGGATTGTTGCATTTTATCTAACCTATATGCTGTGCCTGATATTGGGGATCATCTGTGTGGCATTAGTAGTTCACTGGAATTACAGCTATCGAGGTGGATTTGCATGGGACGGCTCAGCCAAGCACTTCAACTGGCACCCGGTCTTCATGGTCACTGGCATGGTGGTGCTTTATGGGAATGGTATGTTTGGTTGGGTATTGTTTCGGCTTGTGCTTCATGCTACTGTAGCTATAATATGATAACACAACATTGCACAGTTAATGTGTTGTAAAAAGTCTGTGGTTGTTTTCCTGTTAGATTTAAGTTTGGCATGTTACATTGAAATATTAGACTATTTGGCTAAATATTACATTATGTTGACTTCCAACTTTTGTCAGTTTTATCAGTTGAACAGACTTTCTGACATCAGTGTCTTTTTTTCCTCTATTAATCAGCGGCCATAGTGTACCGTATTCCTCTGACGTGGGGTCACAATAAGCTCCCGTGGAAGCTGTTACATGCTGAACTTCTGCTCCTTTCTTTCATTCTTTCTGTCATCGGGCTTTGTGCGGTGTTCAACTACCACAACGCAAACCACATATCCAACCTTTATTCCCTCCATAGCTGGGTGGGGATTTGTACCACTGCGCTTTTTACTGCACAGGTGAGTTATGTTGAAAAGTGTTCATGTACAGTGTAGTGGTACATCTTCAGTTGTTTCTGTAAATAAGAAGTTTAATAGTGGCTAAACAATGAACCATCTACATATGAATATGCTAAACTACATTGTCTGTATCCAAAATGTTTGAAATTATCAGTGATGTAAGAAATTTTTTTTCCTGATGCTTTTTCTAGTGGGTTATGGGTTTTACCTCATTCCTCTTACCCTGCACTCCAATGTCAGCACGTGCTTTTATAAAGCCAACTCATGTTTGGATGGGAGGAATCATTTTGGTACTGAGCATTGTGTCCTGCATCTCAGGGATCAATGAAAAACTCTTTTTTGCACTGTAAGTGATCACACTACATAAACTGAGTGCTATGCATTAGCTTTTGCAGTGAAGACTTGAAGAACTTATATTTAACTTAATTATATATGTGACCCTGGACCACAAAACCAGTGTGAAAATATTTTTTCAAAATATAAAAATAAGCTTTCCGTTGATGTATGGTTTGATAGGATAGGACAATATTTGGCAGAGATACAACTATTTGAAAATCTGGAATCTGAGGGTGCAAAAAAAAAAAAAACTCAAATTATTGAGAAAATCACTTTTAAAGTTGTCCAAATTAAGTTCTTAGCCATGCATATTACTAATCAAAAATTAAGTTTTAATATATTTACAGTAGGAAATGTACAAAATATCTTCATGGAATATGATCTTTGGCATAAAAGAAAAATCAATAATTTTGACCCATACAATGCATTTTTGGCTATTGCTACAAATATACCCCAGCGACTTAAGACTGGTTTTGTGGTCCAGGGTCACATATGGCTATTAATGTTAGAGAGATCTTCATGGAGCGTTCAGTGCTGTTTGACTAGATCTGATCATTAAGCTCTAATCAATCTGATCATTATGCTAAAATCAATGTTTTAAGATTTAAGGTATGAGGTATAAAGAAGTGGGTAAAAAACATGCACTCATAATTGTAGAACTCACAATAGATTTAGTGTATTGTCATGGCAAATGTGTTGTACTATTGGTTCTTTCCTCAGAAAAGGAAACACCAATGGGACTCTGCCTTATTCCACATTACCACCAGAGGCAATAACTGCAAATTCATTGGGAGTCATCATTGTAGCATTTGGATTGGTTGTTTTGAAAATCTTATCCAATCAGATATGGCAGCGTCCTGAGCCAGGCTATGAAGAGGGAGTTTACCAGGTAAAAGACAAAGGATTTTATGAAGTCTTTGTTCTTTGAGTTTGGTGTGCTTAATATTGTGACAAAAGTAATACTAATGATTTTGTCTTAGTACAAACCTCTCTATATTCATAAATTAGTAGTCAAGAAAGTATGCAAAGAGTGTTTTATTTTTCTGACAGGATTGGTTTAATATTGTTCCTTTTCTCTCATTTGCAGCCACTGGGGTATGATGGAAGCTGAAATGTCTGAAAGCTAAATACTTATCTGCACTCTTCAATGGAACCATTACAACCATTAGTCTTCCTATTTCTAATTATACAGAGCTCTGCAGTTTACTACAAATATTCTCTTTATTATGTTTTACGTTTGATGTGATTGTACTGCTGCTGTTGTTGTAGAGCATAAGGCAAATTAGCATAAATGTAAAATCACTGCTTGATCGTCAGTGGTTTGTGCTTATTTAATATTTGAGAAGACTTATGTAATAATTGATTGAAATTATTTCATTTAACAGGCTGTTTGCCTCTGAAGTGAAATCAGATGAAGGTATTGCCTGCCTCTTTGTTCGGTAAACCGGTTCAAACCGGCTGGGAAGGGCGTTCAAACCAGGGACAAATCACCACGCGTCAGCATCAGCAAATAACAAATAGAAATCGAGACTGTCTAGGACCAATCAAAACACTCGGAAGAGGTGTATACAATTTGCATATCTTCGCTGCGGCTGAACTCGAATCAGTTATTCTTTGAATGTTTGAAATTTACCCACTAAAACATAAATATAATGTAAATCCGTCCTAAAAGGGATGAAACTGAAGCATTCAGAAAAACTGTGAAGCGACAAACAACCATACTACGACAATAAGAGCTAAGCAGGTCAATCCTAATTACTGAAATATCGCGAATACCACAACAGAAGCATAGCGCACTTGATACGTGTTTATTAGTTATATTTTTTATTCGATTCCAAGATATGTAATCAAATAAAAGAAAACCGGCGCTCAATAGACCTACTTCCATACTTGTTTTGCGTTGTTGCGTTTGCCCCGCCCGCAGAGGGGTTGTAGCCAAGCATGGTTTCCACTAGGTCCTCTTTAAAGATATACTTGTCAGTCCTCCCAAGGAAGCTCATTCATTTCGGTTTCATTCGAGTTCCTGGAGGTTTCAGTCTGCTATCATGTCTGGTCGAGGAAAAGGCGGTAAGGGGCTTGGAAAAGGTGGTGCAAAACGTCACCGCAAAGTTTTGAGAGACAACATTCAAGGAATCACGAAGCCAGCTATTCGCCGTCTAGCGCGTCGTGGTGGTGTGAAGCGTATTTCTGGTCTGATCTATGAAGAGACGCGAGGTGTACTGAAAGTGTTTCTTGAAAATGTTATTCGCGACGCTGTAACCTACACCGAGCATGCCAAGCGCAAGACTGTGACCGCTATGGACGTAGTGTACGCTCTGAAGCGTCAAGGCCGTACACTGTATGGTTTTGGCGGTTAAATTTCACCCGGACCGGATTTTCAAGAAAAAAAGGCTCTTTTAAGAGCCGCCCAAACATTCAATCAAAATAGCAAATTAATGTCTTCATTCTTTTCTCTTTTTTCCTCATTTTTTCTTGTCTTTTCTTTTTTTGTTTTCTTCTTGAAGTTCCCCACAACCAGTGTTGGGCTAGTTACTCAAATAATGTAATATATTACTCATTACTAGTTACTCATTTCAAAAGTAATATTGTTACTTATTACGTTCTGGCAACAGTAATTAGTTACACTACTAGTTACATTACTTTTTCTTCACGCCCCACAGAAGCTGTAACTGTATCTTCCACATAAAATTCTAGTGATTGATATTGACATTCAAGTAGAAGTGTTGTATTAATCTCATTAATTGTCATGTGTCGCTTGAAGCTAATTGTCGTTTCTCTGTTACCCATATACAATTATATTTCATTATGTATTTTATCAAATTACATAATTTTGTAAGAAACTTTATTTTCCAAAAAGAATTTGTATTATAGTAATATAATATACCACATGCTGATCAGAGGGATGTGGGTGGGATGTAATGCCAGAGTAAAGTCAATTCAATTCAAGTTTATTTGACTAGTGGGCATTTTCATGATTGAAAATCGTTGCAAAGCAATTTACAGCAAATAAGTTTCGACAATATTTAGTGTCGTAGCGTATCAGTAGTGACTGTCAGTTTAATGTACCTATGGCCCAAAAAATGTACGGAAAAATCAAAGACGTAATTCAAAACAGGGACCGATGAACACTAACAGCAATTATTATGTGATTCAATCAAACTTATAGCAAAATGTGGTAGTTCTGTAAGTTGTCAGGGTTGGCATCATCTGAGGGGACAAGCATCAGCTAACAGTGGAAACTAATCACTTGTATTTTTCTCATCATTACCAAGGGGCAACCTGGCCACATGTATATTAAAATAAGCAGAGGACCTAGGCAGATCTTGTGGCACTCAATATTTTATGGTGATAAATGAGATGGACTCCCCATTTAATGAAACAGTGGTAGCGAGTTTATTGGACAGGTAAGAAAGCCAAAACCAGTGCTAAGATCAATCTTTTGCCTGACCAACCATCAAATATAATGTAATAGTACTATCTGCTGAAAGTAAGCTTTTCAGATTCCAAGCGCTGCTGGCACTTGGGTGGACACATGCACGTGTGGAGTTGTGAAAATTATGAAAAAATTAGGATTATTTGATTGTTGGAGTTAAATCAGAGGGTTGGTTGAGGCTATAAAAAGTACACTAAGATGCTATGGATGGTAAAATAATATATTACGGAAAATCTTATTCGTTAATAGTTACATACTAGGTACTGCAAAAAAAAGTAGATTATTACAGTACACTAGGTGAACTAGTTCATTGCCCCCACAAAAACCAAGTCCTGTTTGATTGATCACAAAGTTTTGCAAATGGAAAAACAAAAAAGCAAGCCGTTTATAAGTCATTGTTACATGGAAATTGATACGTGCCTCTAATAAAAACAAACTAATGATTTGACAGTTCCTTTAGTTAATAGGTGATTTAGGACAGAAATGTCAGGTAAACCTTTTGACCTTTTAATATTTGCAAATGTTTGTAAAAACACTAATTATAATAACGAATGAGACTATAATAAATTGTAATTGAGTAGGGAAGATTTGATTTACTAAGAATGCACGAATGTGTGTAATTAGGCACATAAGGCACAGGAAGTTGTTCGGTATTGTGAATATTATGCGCAGCAGGTTGTCGCACTGTTACTTCACATAATGCACAGTCTCAAAAGAGGCCCGTCATGCCCACTCAACCAGTGGACGGCGCTAAACCGGGGCTTAGGGGGGGCTCTAGACCCGTCAGGAATTGTAATAGCCCCGGTTAGCCCCATTTCTTATGATAGTAACCACTCTGACGTCCTCATTTATAATAATTTCTTTAGCTACCCCCACTATGCTCTAGCCCCCCCTTAGCACCGTAGAGCAACGGATTCTGGCGCCGTGCCTGGCATTCAAAGGCAAGTGCACTTGCCCCCCTCAATATTTTTTTTTGCGCCAAGGCGGTTTGAAGCAGCTTCCAAAAGACAAAAAATAGTTAGGAATGTATTTCTAAATTTGATTACAATACTCGCATGATTAAAGCCTTCAGCGCGTCACTCATCAGCTGCTTAACTAATTCAAACCTGCATCACGCTGTCTGACGCTGAGCCACGACAGAGGCAGACGCGTTTTTTACAAGCGTTTGGGCACCTTAAACATTCCACACGATGCTGTGGAGCTTATGATTGCAATGGACCAATCAGGGGTGGTCAGATGAGTCATAAATCCTTTCATTAGCTCGCTGTCTGAAATACCTCTTTCTGGCGAATTTCTTCTCGTTAGACACACAACTAAACTGCCGAGTCGATTTGTGTATGGACTGCTGTTAAAGTAAGATATTAATTTACAGTGTAAACAGCTTTATCAGTGTGTAATGGGAGTTTTTGAGCGTGCTGACTCTAGATGTCAGTGAATATGTGCCTTTGAAATATGTACTGTCGTTGCTCTCTTCTTGTACAATGAAAGTGTTATAGGCTAAATAGTAACTTACAATGTTTTTATGTCACAAGTAACTTTTCCTGTTAAATTCACAGATAATATAAAGTCAGTCGATGAAAAACTGTTATTTAATGGCATGACCCCCTATCTGGTACTTAAGTAAACAGGACAGGTTTTTATGTATAGTCGACCACCTTATAGGTCCTTTGACCCATTGCCATAGACAACTACCATTACTCGATGCTAAAGATGAGGAAATACGAGAATTTCATGATACAGCTAATGCGTTGGGAATGTTTCGCAATAAAAAGGGGAAAAATACTAAAAGGCGTGTCTATTGTGGTTGAATGTGTGTCACATGGTACGGACCCATATGTCATGTCATGTCCAGGACTTTATCTTCAAGCAGAGGAACTGTGCCTAGATTTGTTTATAAATTGATAGTTTAACTATAATGTAACTCTAACAACATCTCGATTTAAGAACAAGAGTCATTGAGCTGGCGATTATCAAAAGTCCTGGCCCTTGTAATTTGTGCATTTTAATAGGTCTAAGGAGCCTGCTAAATTGTGCATATGGTCATGGCTTAAAGGGTGTTGTATAGGCACAACACACAGCTGATTGAATGTCACAAACCGGTACCACTAGGGCCCATACAGTAATCATTAGGAATACAATTTTTCATTAAAACATAATTTTATTAAGCAAACTCATAAAGTGCCATTCTTTCACAGGCAGACATAACAGAAAGCAAAAAAAAAAAAAAGTGTCGGGGTAATCTGCAACGAGTGACTGACCGATTACCACTAATATATATGTATGTATGTATGTATGTATGTATGTATGTGTGTGTGTTTTTTAACTGCAAATTAACTATTAATAAAAGTCGTATTTATCATAAATAAGCTTTTTGTGCCCTGGTCGATGTTTAATATTTCTTACTAATAAACAGCCATGAGTCCATACGCTAGTGATCAAATGATGAATTATAATGTACAAAACGCAATCTTCAGATTGCGCTTAAAATAAAGAGTGAAGATTCTGTCACACGCATTTATGAAATATTTCATAAATGCGTGTGACAGATAAAAATGATAGTTTTATTGTTTAAAGTTCTGTACAACATCACGGTACAGAAACTACGTGAAGCAATAGCTCTGCGCTGGACAATGAAGGAACCTAGTGAACATCCTCGCCGTTATTAAGCCTATTCGGATCAAAAGTGACGTATGGCCTTTTTACAACCACTAAATATAATTGTAAGAATAGTAAAGTGTTTGTAAGTATTAAAATGTTGAAAAAATTGCCATAAATTCATCAGAACAACATTATACACCGAGATCGCTTGCCTCTGTTATGGCACTCCTCGACTGTTGAGAGCACTTTCCCTTTAGATACTACAAACTCCCGTTTTATTACTAACAGGCAACGTCTTTAAATGTGTAATGTTGGTAAACTTGCTTATAAGTTATTCGAATCATGTACTGGATGTACCTCAGATATGATCATTAATAGATCATTGCAGAAAGAATGAGATTAGGGGAGGTTGAAATGGCGACAGCGCCGATCTGTGTTACCTTCACTAAAGAAAAACGCTTCAGTTTTTTATTCCTTGAGCTGTCTTAGTCTAAAACCACCACAGATGTGTAGATTAGGGTCTTTTCTGTGCAAAGTGTCCATCATTTTAGATGTGATTTTCGAATTTTAATATATAATCTACAAAAGAACAGAGGAAGTGCGATATTTCCCGCTGCGACTCGCACTAAATTTGGACGCGTTTTTATTATTCTACAATAAACCGAGCGATGTTTTACACGAAACATGAGCTGCCCTTAAAGAGGAAAGACTCAGCTATCGGGACGTGGTTTAAAGTCTACAATCCATCGATCTTTATCGCGGAAAACCTTGTGTTTTTCAAGATCAGAAAACACATCTACGAACGACTCTGTCCTGTTGAGAGCGTCGGGTGAGGCAGTTGAGTCTATATGGTTCTCATCTCCCTTTTAAATCCCGCCCTCAGCTGTTGGATGTAAACATTGTTTGTTTGACAGCTCTGTACTACGTGACAAGTTTACTGAAACTATGGCAGAAACTGCTCCTGCTCCCGCGGCTGCTCCGGCCAAAGCCCAAAAGAAGAAGGCGGCAAAGGCGAAAAAGCCTGGACCAAGCGTGTCGGACCTTATCGTGAAGGCGGTTGGCGCTTCCAACGAGCGCAGAGGAGTTTCTCTCGCGGCTCTGAAGAAGGCTTTGGCAGGTGGTGGATATGACGTTGAGAAAAACAACTCTCGCGTCAAGATTGCTTTGAAATCGCTGGTGAAAAAGGGGGCGCTTGTTCAAACTAAAGGCACCGGGGCATCCGGATCTTTCAAGCTGAGCAAGAAACCAGCCGCCAAGAAGCCCGTTAAGAAAGTTGTGGCGAAACCGAAGAGACCAGCCGTGAAGAAGAAGGCGGCGGCCAAGGCGGCGAAGCCCAAAAAGGCACCAGTAAAGAAACCTGCCCCGAAGAAGTCTCCCAAGAAAGTGAAGAAACCGGCTGCGCCCAAGAAAGCCGCCAAAAGCCCGAAGAAAGTGAAGAAACCGGCTGTGAAGAAAGTTGCAAAGAGTCCTAAGAAGGTCAAAGCAGTGAAGCCTAAAGCCGCAAAGCCCAAGTCTGCCAAGGCGAAGAAGACGGCCGCTAAGAAGAAGTAGACTGCCAGACTTCACTCCATAAACCAAAGGCTCTTGTAAGAGCCACCCCATCTTCACAAGAGTGCAAATGTTCCTAACGCATGTAAGAAGGCTAATGCCTTTTTAATAGACTGAGACAATGTTTTTTGGGTGGGATGTGACACTTTTTTCAGCTGTCTTGTTGGATAGGGTCTTATTGCTTATAAATATCACCAGCCCGAACGAGCAGCACAGATATATACTTCTGTAAAATATCGGTTTGTACACATGACAGTCTACCTCTGTACCTGATGTACAAAGCCGATTATTTGCTGTAGCTTTTCCATCCTTCACAGATTAGACAGAAGAGTCCGCTGGTTGGAAAGTGTCCGACATGTCATTAGTTAGTTCATCGTGTGCACGTACCTGAGAGCTTATGTGACTAAACAGGATGAGTGTTTTATCACTGTCACTGATTCGTGTAATATTTATATTTTGTATAGGATTATACTAGACTTTCCTGTAAATATAGCAATACAGAACACATTTAATTTATTCATTGTTAATGGTTTGTTGAATGTTACTACACAAGGTAAGATTCCATCAGTTGTTGTTTATTTTTTATTTTTTGTATACTATTGTTCTTAACATTTACTCATAAACCTATATTTTGTCCAAAACCTATTTTAGTACAAAACTCCCAATAAAAACAAATATGGTATCAGAAGATGAGTGCTCATTTGCTTTCTTTATCTGCTTAAGAGAATGCACATTCATGTTAAATTTAATGTTTTTCAATTAAGGGCACATTTTTCTTATTAAAAGCCATTGAATACTTTGGGCAGACCTCTTTTTTGTATAAAAAAATCAACAAAGATTTTAGCTTAAAATTGATATGAGTGTATATGGGAATGTAAATGTCACTGGACATGATTTCACCATTTTGATTTAAGTTTTTCGCAATTTTGATTGTTTTTGCCTGTGGATTGGCAAATGTAAATATTCAAAGTATTTTATCAAATAATACGAGGTTTAAAAAAAAAGCAGCAGGTAAAAGAAGAGAAAAACAACAACCTGTCAGTGCCTTTTCCCTTTATGAGTGAATACAGGAGTCGTTTCAAAGTCAGGTGTTAAAGTAAACAAAAATCTTCAAGATGACAGACGTGATTATTATTTCCTCCATTAACATATTTAACTGAAAAAGACTGAGCATTGTTCAAGTAGAAATAATAGTTGGTACTGCATTATTAGCTTTATATGATAAAATTAATTTTAAAGCTCTGTATGGAATCTATATATATCTCACAATGAGTGACCTTTTGAATGATTCATGAGCAGAGTAATGTAGAAACAACACTCAAAAACAGGTCTCTAAGCCAGTTCAATTACTCCTGGTCTTACTAATTATTTTCAAAACGCACCACCAAAACATATTTAAAGATCACAATATTCCAGAGATACTAGGAGATTCACTTTCATTATGAGCCACATGTTCAAGAGACGCTAACTCATCTTCTTTTGTAAATGGTATGATTTTATCCAATGATAGTTCTGTTTCTCCATGACTTAGCATAGGAGGCCTTTCCCCATATACAAAGTTACATTCAGTCTCATAAGGGACTTCAGCCATCTTTGACACTGTGTCAAAGCACATATCTTTATCACTATGCGGATGCAGACAGGGGTGACCGAAGAAGGGAATGTCTTGAAGGTTTGTGGAGTCGCGATGGTATGACACCAGCTCATTGCTGAAGTCAACCGTTTGCACAGTATTCCGAGAGCACAACTTCCCACATCCCAAGAGACTGGAGAAAGCTTTGCGGAATTCTGCATTAAATGCATAAACTACAGGATTCAAGGTAGAGTTCGCCCACCCACACCACACGAACACATCAAAAGTTGTCTTATTGACACATGGGATCTGTCCGGTGTTGTGGAGGCCAGAGTCACAAAATGGCACCATGCAGTTGAGAATGAAAAAAGGGAGCCAACAGCAGACAAACACACCCATGATCATCGACAGGGTTTTCAGGACTTGGGTTTCCCTCTTAAATGCACTTTTTAACTTCTCTTCAGGTGCTTTATTGCAGCTCTGGCAGAACTGAACGTGCTTAATGGTGCACTCTTGCATTGATATCCTTCGGATCTGCCTTTGCGCTATGAGGAAGATGCGAGTGTAAGTGACAATCATTATGGAGACAGGGATGTAGAAGCTGATTACAGATGAAGTGATGGCGTAAGTGCGGTTTAAACTGGCATCACACTTTTCAGCCATTTCTCCCAGGTCTTCTTTATGGCGGAGACTCTTATGCCAACTTAGCTGCACAGGAATGAATGAGATCAGAACAGAGAGCATCCATGCCACTCCAATCATCACAAATGCCACTCTTCTTGTCATTTTCTGCTCGTAGCTCAAAGGGATAGCAATAGCCCAGTAACGATCCACACTTATGATGCACAGGTTAAGAATGGAGGCAGTGGAGCACATGATGTCAAAGGCTATCCATACTTCACAGAAACTGCCGAACGGCCAGAAACCCACAATCTCAGCGGCTGCCTTCCATGGCATTACAAGAGAGGCAACTAAGAGATCTGAGACAGCCAAAGACACTACAAACACATACGCCACTTTGGAGCGCAGATGACGGAACCGTACCACTGCGGTGCACACCAGAGCATTCCCTAGAAAGGTGGAGAGCACAAAAATGAAAAGCAGACAAGCAGTCGTGGAGCGAGTTATTAGCTCTGAGACATAACCTTCAGTCTGGTTTACCATCTTCTGGGATGTCCCTATTACTCTGGCTGCAACCTGAAAAATGAAGTCCTTTGATCAAGCATCCGTTCTTTGGGGTATATTTGCAGATAGTTTACTATCCAAAGACTTCAGGAATTCATCCATTACTGAGAGAGTTGCCTGTAATTTGAACATTTCTGAAATAACCTTCCCTCCTTCCTTCAACCAGAGAAGTGTGTGAGAATACAGTGCAGAGAGTGAGACTAAGGATCTTGGAAGTAGGACTAGGGGGAGGAGCCTAAGAAAATACAGTAGAGAGGGAGACTGTGACTGCTGTCATGTATATTATGGTATATATTATTCATTAATTTTTAATATATTTTATGTTTTCAGTAATCAGGCTTTTTCAAAGTAATTCTAATACTTATTATAGAATTAAAGCAAGTGGAAAATCTTTCTCAGGACACATCTGTAATCTGACTAGTGAACTCTAATTAGCATTTATGTACGGTTCTGTTCTCCTAACTTCACCAACTTCAAGATGGCACTATACATTAATATCCCACAAGAGAACAAACAGCGGCTCCAGTGATGAGCTGTCCGACTCATTTCGGCGAAACGAATCTTTCGAACGGTTTGTTTTAAAGAACCAGTTCAAAAAAAGCTGTTATGTTCAGCTGTTGTTTTACGTCATTGCGTAATTGGTCCCCGATCAACTTTTATTTATTCATATCAGTTTACAGCCATGATTACGTTCATAAAATATATTTAGAACCTAAAATAAATTGCATTGGCAATAAACAATCGTATATAAATGTAGCAGAAATTTCTTTGCTGAAAAAGGTATTTATTAAAACCAATGTTTGAGCTAAATGTGAGCAACCATAGGCTATTACTGTTTCTATTTCTACTGCATTACTTTTATATGGCAGAAATATGAAGACTAGTATGTTTGCTAGGACAAACAAATGACTGGATGGATAGTACACTCTAAAAAATGCTGGGTTAAATATAACCCAGCGCTGGGTTAAAAAGGGACAAACCCAGCGATTGGGTTGTTTTGACCCAGCGCTGGGTTATATTGAAATCCATGCATTTTTAGAGTGTATGTTATGTCTAGTTGCTGGGCAATTAGCCACGAATCAGAAAGAATCATGCAGTCCGGTTTTGTGAAGCGGTTCAACAGATTTATTGACAAGATCGCATTAAAAAGGATTCGTTAAAAAATTGAAATAAAAATAAGATGAGGTTTAACGATGATTATTTCGTTTTTACTGGAATACATTCGTCCCAAACCAAAGCGACAACACCAACGTACAGAAGTAGCCTACTATTAGTGACTTTGTCTTGCTTCCACTCTCCAAGAAAATTCGCCCCATAGGTCTTCCCTAAAGTGTCGTCTTTATTATTCATTTTATATAGGAATACTTTATATATATTTAACTTATGATAGATATATTAGATAGAACTATTATGTAATCCATCCATTTATTATTTTTGGTTTCAAACAAACCGACGTTCAGGCGTACAAGCATGTCTTTTCCTCCAAAATCCGGCTCTGTGCCCGTGCGACGGAGGTCATGAGCGTCACAGCCCAAGTGGGTGGGCGGTTGAGGGCCGGGCCGTTCTACAAGGACTGTAACTTGTTCGACTTACTGAATTGTACGTGGGATCAACCAGGAAGCTTTAGGGGCTGTGGCGTCAGTGAGAGTAAGCGGAGAGTCAAAAGCGGTAGGCGTATTTCAACTGTGAAAGTTGCACTCGCAGCCAAAGTAAGCTGACAACTGCATCTGCTTTGCTTTATTAAGCTATTGTATAATCGCATTTATTTTGCTTCTTGCAAAGAAAATAATCAGAGTTGTGCTGAATATTTCGTTTTAAAATCTGTTACCTGACATTCTGGTTTTACAATACAGCACGTTAATTTGTCAAGATGAGGAAGAGAGGAGCGAGACTGAGTTTTCGGGGATTGGAGAGGAGAGACGAGCGAGAGGACGAGAGGTGGGTGAGAGAGAGAGAGAGAGAGAGAACAATGCTTCGAATGGTTACGTATGACGTCATGCTTGAGTTAGTGGGATAGAATGCAAGTACAAGCAGTTTATGACTAAAGTTGTGTTGGTTTATGTGATTGCATAATATATATTTATACTCATATGTTTTTAACGACAACCTGTTTACATTATTCACTATTAATGAACATTACAGCCTCTGCAAAAGGGGGTCTGTGCCTTTGCTATTTGTTCAGGTAGAACACTGGGTTATTGTGTTTAGGTAGTATTACACAGGACTGTGACCCCTTGACATATATCCTGTCAGAATCCTATTCATGGTGGACAGGGGACTTGCTGTCTGGAAGCGCAAAATACTAACAGACAAGAACCAGGTCTTTAGGACAGGAATGTGAGGTAGTTCCAAAGCTGTAGATGGCTCAGAGCAATAGGTCTTGTCCAGGCGAACAAACGTATACCAAATACATTTATGAACAAACCCTTTGGGTGTGGTGAGCTTTACGTAAATTCCCTTTAGACCAAGCACATTTTAAAAAGAATTGCCACAGTAGGCTGCTGTAGAGCAGATTGAAATGTTGACCAATCTTTGAGACTTCTGGGGCCCATGTCTGTTTGCCACATGCATTTGGACAATGCATCCTATGATCTTGAAAAGATCCTGAAAGATGTATTCATGCTTGTGTAATTTAGTTTACACATTTAGTTTTAGTTTAGGTTACAGGCTTCACCATTGTGATGTATTTTAGACAATAACTTTTTGAATGTGTTTGAGAAAGTGAGCGGAAGTCTTAAAAAGTGCTTTTGTTGAAGTGCCTCTTTTATCTTGGAGTGGCGACCTTAAGGGAACCCTTGGAAGCATGTTAGTTTTTTTTTGTTTTGCTTTTAAGACAAACTCTTGCATGCCAGTGGGTACTGGAGAACCAAAACGTCTTGAAGACTCACTCTGTTAATCACTTTTCTGCACAGTGGGGTTCACACGGTTGAGAACCCTAGCATGTATTTAGCATTTTTTAATTTAATACTTTTTTAATTAATATTTTGTATTGCTCAATTATGTTATCCGCATTAAAAATAGAGAAAACTGAATTGGGGAAAAAAGGCATTACACATTGCATAACCTGATCAGCCATATATATTTGTTATATATTTATATATTATTGTTATATATTTGAAAATGACCTTTTGTACAAAAGACTTCACAATGTCTCAAATTTGCTTAGTTGAATAATTAAGATGTAAAACTAGTTCAGAATCCCAAATAATTATTATTCGATTTACATCCTAAAACATTCTGTGTATTACCATGTTTAAATTAGGTTTTCAATTTAGGTTTTCAGATTTTCAATTTGAATTTTGTACTCCACTGTGTATGAAATGTTTTCCTCCCAGTCAGGAAACCAGTTACCTCATCCCCATTAAAGTGTCATCTGTCAAACTTTATTTTCAATTAAACTGTATTTTCTGATAAGAACATGATTCTTTTCCTTGATATTCAAAGTGAATTTGATATGTTTCTGGTTAGGGCATGGACATTGTAGATGAATAGTACAGCGTGGTCTAAACAAGTCTCTGTGTCCTCATTATTGCACTCTTTGATGTGGGCTGATTTGGTGATGGATGAGAATTCACATGCTTTTCTCCTTGAGCTCAAGACTTTGATAAAAGTGCTTTTGATTAAAAAAGTACACATAAATGGCCAGCAGGAAATTGTTACAGAGGAGGACCCGAACATCTCAGCAGCCGCCTATCCGCAGTAGCCTTCCACCTGCTCAGACACCCCCAATCAGTCCACGACTCGCTTTCCCTGAAAAATGTGATGGTGAACCCGCCAGATGCAAAGGCTTCCTACTCCAGTGCTCGCTTTTTGTTAGCTAACAGCCCTCGCTGTACCACACAGACTCTAGCCGCATTGCTTTTGTTTGCTCATTACTCACTGGGAAGGCGCTGGAGTGGGTCACCGCTGTCTGGAGGATGAATGGTTAGTCATTTCCCACCTTCGATGCATTCCTTCAACATTTCCGTGATGTTTTCGAACATCCAGCCGAGGGGAGGAGTGTGGGTGATCAACTGTTAACTCTCTCTCAAGGGAGAAAATAGGCCGCCGAGTAAGCCCTATCCTTTCGAACCCTCGCGGCCCAGACTACATGGGTAGAGGACACGCTAAAGCTCTTGTTTTGGAGGGGATTGAATTTAGAGCTTCAGTCGGTGCTGGCCTGCCGGGATGAAGGAAAGAGTTTGAGTGAGTTCATTGAACTCGCTATCCAAATTGACAATTTGATCCGCTCTCGACGCTCAACTCGAGCCACGCCCCGTTACATGCCTGAAACCGCTACCACAGCCGAACCCATTCAACTAGGATTCACTCACCTCACTTCAGAGGAACGAGAACTCCGCATGCAGAACCAACTTTGCCTCTATTGCAGTCAAGCCATACACATTAAAATCTCCTGCCCGGTCCGTCCGTCTTCCAGTTCTCGATCGGTGAGTGTCAATACTCGTATTGCAACTTCTGCATCTGCATTTATTCAAGACAAAATAATTACCACTACTGCTCTGTTAGATTCTGGAGCAGCCGGTAATTTTGTGTCATATGATTTCGCTCTGCAACATAAACTGAAACTAACCCCCTGTAACTCTCCCATGGCAGTGGAGGCTAGACGGCCGCCCTCTTGTAGAGGGAAAGGTTCTACGCATCACAGAAGAAGTCAAGTTGCAAATAGGAACCCTGCACTCTGAATTCATCCGATTCTACGTCATCCATTCGCCTAATCACTCTATTATTCTTGGATTACCCTGGCTGCGCACACATAATCCACGCATCTCTTGGAGAGAGGGACAAATTCTTCAGTGGTATGTTACATGCCAAGATCGTTGTCTCTCAAAGATTCCCTGAGCTTCCAGTCATGCACCTTCCCCACCTGTTCGGAGCACAGACAACCTGAACCTGCCCCCAGAGTACTCTGATCTCACCGAGGCGTTCAGTAAAAAGAAAGCATCTCAGCTCCCCACTCACCGTTCTGTCGACTGTGCCATAGACTTAACACCGGGCGCCACTCCTCCTAAAGGTAGAATTTTCCCGTTATCACAACCAGAATCCGAAGCCATGAAACTCTACACCGAGGAGGAATTAGCTAAAGGATTAATCCGACCCTCAACCTCTCCCGCTTCAGCCGTATTTTTCTTTGTAAAGAAAAAGGATGGAGGTTTGCGGCCGTGCACTGATTACCGTGGCCTCAACGATATCACCATTAAGTTCCGTTATCCATTGCCCCTAGTCCCAGCCGTGCTAGAACAGCTTCGCCGGGCCAAGTATTACACCAAGCTAGATCTACGCAATGCCTACAACCTGATTCGTATCCGAGAGGGAGATGAATGGAAAACGGCATTCTCGACCACTAGTGGGCATTATAAATACTTGGTTATGCCCTTCGGCCTGGCAAACAGTCCTTCAATTTTCCAATCTTTCATGAATGGCATCTTCCGGGACATGCTCGACAGATGGGTAATCGTGACATTGAAGACTAAGATGATTTAAAACACTCTGGAAGGAAAACCAAATCGTCAGTTAGATTCAGTGCTTGAAAATCCATACTCACGACAAAGCTGAATAAGGTGACTACATCAAACCTCGGTTGACTCGGTTCCACTTCTGCACATATCCTTCGGGCACACACCGGAACTCCAGAACGCGGTTCCTTGTGGAGGTCGACGCTTTAACATGGGGGTTTAGGGGCAATATCAATGTCTCAACGGTCATGGTCACAGCCGACAGTGTCCGTGTGCATTTTCTCCACAATTCACAGAAACGGAACGGAATTCCGTGTGGGCAACCGTGACAATGGCAAAGTCTGCTATAAAGTTAGCAATTGACGGGAAGGCGTCATTGGCTGGTAGGGGAGGCCTGTCCTCCCATTCATCGTTCTCACGGGATCATTAAAAATCTTGGTATCTGCGCTCAGCCCATAGCGTCTAAAAACCACCGACAGGACAGGTGGCATTGTTTTTCACAAAGGTTGCGGTTATAATGGTGACCATACCCGCCGCCAGGGCAACCATAGAACTAACAGGCTGACGCTCTCTCTCGCCAACTGAGGAAAGGGGAAAAAATCCAATCCATCTCCAACGGAAATATAATCCCGACAAGCTGTATGGAACCAGTAACAATGGGATATCATGGACTGCGGATTGCCAACATCTGAATTTCTAATCCGCCGCCCTACTGAATGCCCGGCAAACTCACCTATGTTACGAATTCCCTCGGACCATTAAATTGTGCTTTCGCGCTACAATTATGCGCTCTCAACATTTGTCATTAAAATAACGCCATACTAGACAGCTTCCAGCCGGTTTGCTAAATCCACTACCTACACCACACCGACCTTGGTCTCATATTGCCATCGATTTCATCACCGACCTGCCCAATTCTTAAGATAACACCACTATACTCACCATTGTTGACCGATTCTCCAAAGCCTGCCATCTGATTCCGCTGCCTAAACTCCCCACATCCTTCGAAACAGCTGAGCTACTTTGTAATCATGTATTCCGTTTCTATGGATTACCCAATGACATAGTCTCCGATCGAGGACCCCAGTTCACTTCTATGGTATGGTCCGGGTATGGTATCTAAATGCGAACATCAGCCTCACGTCCGGCTATCATCCCCAATCCAACGGGCAAACTGAGCGCCTGAATCAGGAAGTGATACGATTCCTCAGATCATACTTTCAACAACAACAATCAGACTGGAGCAGGTACTTGCTATGGGCAGAATATGCCCAAAACTCATTGATGAAACCCGCCACCGGTATGACCCCTTTCAAGTGCATTCTGGGCTTCCAACCTTCATTGTTTCCCTGGTCTGGCGAACCCACCGAATTACCTTCAGTTACAGATTGGTTGCAACACAGCGAGGAGGGTCTGGGACCGGGCACATACTCACCTACTTTATGCCGTAAGGCGTCAAGAACAACAAGCCATCCGACATCGACGTCCCAGTCCCGAGTACACCCCATGCCAGTGGGTGTGGCTCTCAACCAAGGATCTACACCTCCGACTTCCTTGTAAAAAATTCAGTCCCAGGTATGTTGGTCCCTTCAAAATTTCTAGACAAATATCTCCAGTATCATTTCGTTTGGAAATGCCTTCTAATAACCACATTCCATGTATCACTTCTGAAACCCGCTGTGTGGTACCGGAGGGAGAGGAGTGAGGAAGGGAGCTACAGACCGCAGACCCCCGGCCTTTTCCTGGTGATGGCGAGGAGGCGTATCGCAGTGCACGAGTTGCTTAGACTCCAGATGCCGGGGCACCCGTAACTCTCAGTATCTGTCATTTGGGAGGTGGTTTCGGTTCGGAGGAGAGCGATCTTGGGTCAACAATGGACATAGCCTGGACCACCACACTCACCTGAGGAGTTCATAGAAACGCATCGGGAGAAACGAAAAACGGCCCCCGATACCGTGGGAGACCCCGGCGTCGTGTGCCTTCCTTCGAGTCAGGAGTGGCTGTGCAGGGGAGGGCTATGGTACGAGGAGGCTCCCTATCGGCTTCCTCGCACCACCACTGATGGGAAACTGTTCTGAATTATAACATTCCCATTCGGGATCCATTACCATTAACCTTCATAACTGGGATGATGCCCCACACCACTGCAACTCATTACACCCACAACATATAACGCAATCAAAACACACAGACTCTCTGCAAAGTCTTCTGATTTGCACTGGCGTTCTTAAAGTTATGAGCGTTATACCGTGGTTCTGTTCTGATTTCCTTTGTACTTGATCTTGGACTGTTTCCTGTTAGCTGTTGGGTTACTTGCCCTGACTCGATCTTGGATTGTTTCACCCTGCCGACTGTGTTGCACCTGCCCCTGACTTCACCTGGTATTCGACCCTGTCTCTGTCCAAGCCCCTGCTGTTCATGTCTTGCCTGGTATTGACCCTGTATTCTCTTTCTATTCTATTCTCTGTATTTGACTATTCTAAATAAAAGCTGCAAATGGATCCAAACGCTTCTGACTTGTCACAACAGAAATGTATTAAAATTGATGAATTACAATAAATAGTAATAATAAAGAGTAATAACAATAAAATCTACTTCCATTGCTTCACTTTCACTTTTCATATGTTTTTTTGTTTTTTTTGTAGGCCATAAAAACCTTCTGAGCCTCTATCATTATGCTAGCCTTCTGGTCTGTGTCATTTGTACTGTTGTGCGTATGGAGATTTAGTTATGCACAGTATGACCATTTGGGTTACCTTCCGGGCTACCAAGACCCTGCACAGGACCTTTATACTGTTCCAGAGCTTCCTAAAGATATGCCCAGGGTACAGCTACGTCTGGCAGGAGAGAAACGCAAGCACAACGAAGGGCGCGTTGAGGTCTTCTATGAAGGGGAGTGGGGGACTGTGTGTGATGATGATTTCACCATTCATGCAGCCCAAGTTGTATGCAGAGAACTGGGTTATTTTGAAGCAGTCTCCTGGTTTCCCTCATCTAAATATGGGAAGGGAGAAGGTAAGCTAGTGTTCAGAATGATATCATGTGACACTGATGCATTATTCTCAATTAAAATCACATTGCAGTTAAAGAAAAAGTTCACCCCAAAATTAAAAATGTATGAAAATTTACTCACCCTCAAGCCATCTTAGATTAAAAAAATTGCTTTACATGTCTTGCTCACCAATGACGTGAATGGGTGCTGTCGGAATGAGAGTCCAAATAACTGATAAAAATATCACAGTAATCTAGAGTCATGTGGATTACTTGTGGATTATTGTGATGTTTCTATCGGCTGTTGCAGTTTATTTATTGGCATCCAGTCACTTGCGAGGATCCATCGGGTGAGCAAAGTGAGGGAATGAATACATTTCACAATTGATCCAAATCGGTGCTCAGTGAAGAAACAAACTCATCTACATTTTGGATGGCCTGAAAGTGAGTCAATTCTAGCAAATTGGATTTTTTAGGTAAATCTTCTTTGTAGTATCGGGTAGGACATGTCAAGAAATATTTTTTTTTTTTTTAAATCAACATTAAGATTTTAGGTTAAATGTATATGAATATTTGGTTCTAGAATTGGTCACCATGTTTTTTTTTTATTGTTTTAACCACCCTTTTGACTTTGACAGTTTTAAATGAACCATTGCTGTGACAAATTAATTTTAAAGCTGCATGCATAATAATTATGAAAGAATTAGCAACACAGTGAATATTGGCAATATTTCAGTGATATTATTTTATGGAGTATTGATGACTTTTAGAATATATGTGCACTGACTTCCTGTGTTTTTAGGTCGTATCTGGTTTGACAATGTCCACTGCACGGGGAATGAGAGGAGCTTGGCCCAGTGTGAGTCTAATGGCATAGGAGTGTCTGATTGTAAGCATACTGAGGATGTCGGGGTGGTTTGCAGTGACAAGAGAATCCCAGGATTCAAGTTTGTGAACACCCTTACCAACAACATCAATGTAAGTGAATTTAATACAGATGTGTTTCTTCTGTTATTGTCTAAAACTATTCAGTGGCATCATGCCCATTCAAATTTTTGAGCTAAATGGTTTTGAATGCAACTTCCAAAGCACACAAATAAATATTTTTACTGTCATGTTCCTTATTATTGTAGGTACAAAATTAATAGTGCCCCAAAGCCTTTTAGTGAATTTCGCCCATTTTGAAGCCAAATATGTCATTTAGTGATTTGTGCAAAACCAATGTGGTTTTTTAGGGGAAATCTGTCCAAAATGTTACAAAATATTAATTTGTCACAATACAACCGAACACAATACAACCGATCAGTTTTAGAATTTAATGAGAGATGTGTTACATATCCATTTAAGTGCATTTTGTAAAGATGACTTGCTGCACATGCTAGGAAATCTGTGCAGGTGCAACGCAGCCTCTGATTCACAAAATGCACTGTCGAACGCAGTAAAAAGGTGCAGTTTAGCCTTGCGGTGATCAGTCCAGATGGTTTACACTTAATTTGTTTCTGTAATACATGGAGGACTGAATCAATGCAGGACTTAAAATTAAGACCTAAAATTCTTAATATTCTGGAACAGCGACAATAAATGTGTTAATAATGTGTGTTCATAATTCACGTACAAGTACATAATTTGTTTTTACTGGCAGTCAAGTTCTCCATCTGGGGCCGAGGTGCAGGTTTTTGCTGCGGGCCCCTCATGAAATAATTTCCAGGTAGGGGAAACTTGGTGCGGGATGCCCCTGAAACTATTGTTGCTTTTTTTCCTTAGATCACATTTCCAATGGTTCGATGCATTCTTTTCCATTTATTTTTGCACCCAGAGCTAAGTGGCTTGGTTGCTAGGCATATGACAATGGAATGTTTAAACGCCTTCTTGGCACATTTTTTTACTCTACCCAGATTTATGTTACTTGGCTTTGTCTAAATTCATTTCTGAGTCCAGTTAGAGTAATAACAGGATTTGTACCCATCCTGTCATCCTGTCCACAGGCTGCTCAGAGCCAACAGCGTCATCTTGAAAGAATGCATTAAGCATGCAGACAAATACTTCATGATAAGCGCTCTTGTAAACAAAGAGAACTGTAATTCCAGACTTATGATGAAATATAGACTATAGAAGATGTGACAAATAAGATTTCAGAAACTTTTATTGTAATTCTCAGTGTAATACCAAATGGAAACCTTAATGAATGCCCATTTGAGCATTTATCACCACTGTAATTTGCAGCAAATCTGAATATACTTACACATGTAGTTTTCAGAAAGATACCTATTGTGTCTGAATTTCATTATTATTGCCTTTTCTAAAAGAATAGGAAATATATGAGTCAAGCAGGGACTAGAGGGAACTCTAGACGTCTTAGATCAGCTTCTATTTGGTAGTCTCCTGGAGAGAATGCCAGAGTCAGCTTTTCCATCTACTGATAGCCTGCAAGGGCTCCACATTAAGGCAGTTAAATCACAGGGAGGTTTACCATAATGCCGGCCACATTCAAGTCTTCTGGGAATGTTCATAGGCAGCCCACTGTGGCCTTCCTCGGGTTAAAATGGGAAAAATGATGTAATGTATAAGTGTAGTGCAGAAATGACATATGTGGAGGAGAGTCCAAAGTTGAGACTTCAAAAGAATATGCAGACAGGCCTTGGGGGAGAATAGTGGTAGTGGTATGGAATAACTGTTGTCATTAAAAGTGTAATATTTTTATAGAATATGTAATAACACACTGGTCCACTTTATCAGATGCATTGATCTAATCATCTTGTCAAGTTGTTTTAAACCAAAAACCTGAAAATACAGTGTACTTTTCTGAACCCATCCAAAAAGCTGCAAATATTTGTGTGCCTCAAATAACCAGTGACTCCGGTGAACATGAATCCGGATCGCAAAGCCTTTTGACATTATGAAATAAATGCCAAACGCTGTTTTGTAATAAAATCTAGTTTATATCAAGCACATCAATGTCAGCTCAGTAGAGCTGTCTGGGTCCTACGGTGACACGGGTTGCTACTACAGTTAACTGTTGCTACATTCAGACATGCGGTTGTGCGTGCAGTGAAGAGAGCAGAAAGAAAATGAAACTTTCAGTGAGTGAAAAACAATGGCATTCTCAAAGATTAGGAAAGTTGACGGGTCCTTAAAAAGTCTTCAATTTAGTTGTATGAGATTTAAGGCTATACATTGTATGCCATAACACACGCAACTTTAAATGGATAAAAACAAGAAAGTCTTAATTATGTTTTCAGGAGATCTTAAATTTGGGGACGGAAAGACAAGAATTGCGATACGGCTTACTGAGACAAATAAACTTCAAAAGGCGATGATCTCATTAAACACAAGCGCTGCATGTTTCAAAGTCACGTGCTGTGCTGCTCTGTGTACAGCTGTTACCGGGGAAACCATTATTTCTGTGCATTTTCAATAAGCCCGTCTGCTGTTTTTGTTCAGACCAGTGATGAGTAAACATGGCCCTTCCAGGCCACTTTCCTGCAGAGATTTGATCCAACACTGATAAAACTCACCTGCCTGTAGCTTCCTAGTAACTGTTCAGACCTTTATTAGCTTGTTCAGGTGTTTTGATTAGGGTTGGAGCTAAACTCGAAGAAAGTGGCCTGGAAGGGCCAAGTTTGCCCACCCTTGGTTCAGACCAATGTGAAAATCAAACCATGTTTTTACGCTACAAACACGCAGAGTTGTAAATGTGAACTGATGGATCGACAAGTAGGCCTGTTGCAATAATCAATATATCGTCTTATCGCACTATATATGTACATGACCTCAATAATTTTTGGTGACGCAATATATCGCCCATTATATTTACTTAAAAATTAATGTCACCATGTTTGTACATTCCACTTGTTCCTGTGTCTTTTGCAGCTTCTCGTACATAGCGTGGTGTAGTCATGAGGTGCTAGTTCAAATTTTAAAAATGCTTCTAAAAGCAAAGTTTCTTCTGCAGATATGGTCTTGTTTAGGGATCTGTGCCTTTGTGCATGCGGACATCTGACTGCTAAGTAGTGATTGTGTTTTTCAGCAATAGTGTGCACCATTAATTTTCAGAGAAAAGAAGGTCGGGGAAAAATCTGTATGGAAAAATCTCCATACAAGGTCCTTTTGTTTTTCTTTTTTTTCCTACTTGTTACTTTGCACTTTTTGTTAGAAATATTTTTATTTACTATTTATTCAGGTTTTTTAAGGTATCTGATATTTCAGTATTTAATTTCCATGATCTATATATTTTTAAAAATTTAAAGTTTTTTGGAAGTGTGTAGGCCTTCTTGTATTATTATGCTGTTACATTATGATTATATATTAAGTGGCATAAAATGGTCTTTAAAATGACAATAATATTGCTTATCACAATTATTTCTGGGGCAATATATCGCACAACAGAAAGTTGTTATCGTGACAGGCCTATCGACAAGAACATAATGCATCATAATACTCTAAACAATTAAGACAGTAAAATATATTATATGTTTTTATTAATAAAAAAAAAAAAAAAAATAACCTTGATGATAATTGTTTAAATTAATAATTTATACTTTTGACTCCATTTTCTTAAAAAAATGGTTTAAAGGCTGAAATGTGAAGTTTATCTTTTTATAAAACGTTTTATTTTTTGTGAAAAACCTGTATCTGAACTGTAAATCATGCTTCTTATAGTCATTTTACAGTTTAATATGTTACAATATCCCGGCAGATACCCTGGTCTGGCAAAAACCATCAGTTCATGTTTTTCTATATAATTGTCTGGACCTCGGCTGGTGAGGAGGGTTCATTCAAGCAATTTTAGTTGAAGACCCCTGCTATAGTTAAATTATGGGATTACATTACTTTTTTTACTGCAAGTCTTAGAGGATTGGCTGGTCAAATCTGTGAATATTTTTGTACAGCCTAATTTTTAATGTGAATGAACAAGATGCTCTCCCTGTTTGGAAAGAAACGTATGTGGTTAGACAGTCATATGCTTTTAGTAAATGTTTCCATGCCATTTACTTCATTTATTTAGCTCTATACATGAAAACTATATTAATCCATTTTTGCCAATTCTGATAAATATAGGCAATACAAGCCCTGTATAAATCTGGACCAATGCTCTTATCCACCAATATCATGGAAGAGTGGGACACGCAGAAGCAGCTGGAAGCCTGTAGGGCCTACCATGCAGACACGTGTTATGCAATACCTTGATTACAACACAGGGAGTTTGTACCTTTATGAAGTACTACGGAGTTCAGGGGAAGTTGCATTATTTATTTGCTGAAGAGTTGACGACTGTGTTTCTTTCACAGTGATACAACATAAAATCCTAGATGGGCTCAATATGACTTTGAAAGATGTATTTTTAAGGTAAGGCATTTCATAGAAATGTGTTTTAGAAATAATTGTTGTTAATAATTTTACAACAGCTGAAGATAAACATAGTCACCACCACTTCATCTCAGACAGATGCTGCTGATCAGCTCGGAAACAGCCATTATTTTTCTAGTGACTAATATGTTCCTCATCTCTGGAGTCTGGCCCAGCATGTACAATTATTCTTACTCTACATGTTCCATGAATCCCCCTTTTTAAACCTTTTTTCAAGACTGTACTTCACAGATATTCTTAATATGTCTATAAGCTGTCTATTATGTAAATGTTATGCAGTGTATATTCCCTATACATTTCCTGCACACATCAAAGGTCAAAATGTGACTGTCATTCCTTACCTTTGGGTAAATGAAATAAAGTAGTATTCTTGTTTAAAGGATTTGACTGTAAAAAAAATTTCCTGTTGTGGAAAATGCTTTTAATAACTGAGGGATGAGTCAAAATTACATTTGAGGTAGGGGTGTAACGGTACACGTATCGTGTACTGAACGGACGCAGCACGGTGTCCGTCAGCAGATGTCGCTGTTTTACTGTCATAAATGTCCTTTGTGTGGGTGTTGTTGTTGGGTTCTACTGTGTCTGTTGTCAGAAGTTTGTATCTGTGTGTGGGTGTATCTCTCTTCTGTTTGTGCTATAGGTTTGGTGTTAGGACTGCTTGACATAGGTTCTAGTTTGGTGTTTGGTACGCTATTTTTTTTATGTTTTTAGAGAAAGCTGTGGTGTGTGTGGTTTAGATATATTGATAGCAGGAAGATAAATTTTTGTTTGCTGGTGGTGTCTCATGGGCAGCGAATCTGCGGTGGGCTGTTGACGAATTGTGGGTGGGGTACACCCGCCCAAAAAGGCCTTTTTTTTTGTTGGCCCCCCCCTTTTGTTGGGGCTGCGTTGTCACGGGAACATCCCAGCTGAAGATAATGAGGAAATTACATCGCTCCTTTGCTAAGTGCATTCAAACAACTGCATAATGGCACGCACGTGCCCTGCTCACTCCAAAGTCCCACTCCAAGGGGATAGGGATGATCCTTCCGTTGGTAAGTCAAAGTTGTTTTTGTTCCCGTATGTGGGCGTTCGGGTGTGTGTGTACCGGTACCGTGACACCATTACACCCCGAAGGTAGTATGAACTGCAGGCCACGACGCTTGGTTTGGTGTCATCTGAAATAAACCCGTATATCCCTCCTTTGACTACACGACATTTCAAGGAGCATGTGAGCAGGTCAGTACTATCATAAACACTCGCTTTCACTGTCTCTTTAAATCAATCTTCATTGTGTTTACTTATCTGCCTCTCCTCCCCTTCAAGTTACATACTTAAGGGGAATGACACACCCTACATTACACAGGATGTTTATCTCTATGAAGTAGCAAGCGTAATCTCTGAAAGTGCAAATCAAACCACAGCTAATGTGACTAGCAGTGTCATTTACTGTGAGAAGAGTTGTTCTTTCAGTCTTAAGCCTAGCCTTCAATACTTAGTCAAGGCGCCGTTCGACAATCGAATTTCTCCGTGATGTACGGCATGACTCTGTGACTATTGCTTGTGGTTTTTGTAGTACATTTGCTTTAGACCCAAGTGGAAAAACAATTTTTGAGGATTCTGAGATTTCTGTACGTGTAAATGTTTTCCTTGAAAACTGACACCAATGTTCAGTGTTGCTTTTTCCTCAGAGTTCTTGTAGAAGACTGTTAGGTCAGAATTAACTGCTAAAATAGTTGCAGTCAGAGAAAGAATAAAAAGACAATTAAACATGGGCACCAGACTGCTACTCCAATCTTGCTATTTTAGGAAATAGATAATCATCACTTGTGCTAAGGCTCTCAGTCTGTCTAACAAGACAGGCCAGGGCAGTTTTCCAGCAAAGTATAAGGGTTGTTTGTTAACTGTTGTCGATCTAGACTGTTTTAAAAGCTCAGTAACAGCAATTATATGTAAAAACTATGAGCATTTTTTTAACACACTGTACTGTTATAAGTTAGGGAGGGAAATTGGTAATAGGAAATGGGCTCCATCTGCAGAATAGCATTCTTTAACATGTCTTTGCAAAGAGTTGAACAAAAAACAAACGAACAAACAGCCATTTTTAACAGCAGAATTCACTAGAGTTTCTAAAACAGGACACCCTGTTCAGTATACAGAAATATGAACGTTACATTTGATACTTTTGTTACTACCATGTCTTTGTTTCCATCTATTTAGCTTGTGACAATAATATCTACCATTTGTACTCCTTTTTGGATTTTAAACATTCATAGACATTTAAATTGTCTTCATCAGTAAAGTTATTCAAAGTTGTTAAAAATCTATAATAAAATGATCTCTGCAAGTTTTTAGGTTAAAGTTTTATATTTTCGTAGGTTGGAAATTTTTACTTGGGTATGCTGCTTTATTATATTTTTTGAATGGCAATTTGTGGAATAGTTTTATGTTATTTGTATTGTTTAGTTGAAGACCCTCTCAACTCTCTCACTCTTCTTCTTGTTTGAAGGGAAAAAACAATGTGGGCTGTGTGACATTTTCCTTTTCACAATCTGTCTGCCGGCCAGTGGAAGAATGCCTGTCAGTTCACCACTTGCGCCTCTGACTCCTTCTCCTGTATGAGCAGTAGGAGGGTTCTCTTTTTTTCTTTTTGAAAGACAGACTAGTCTCCTGAGATGCTTACTTACATCCACAGAAGGACAAGCCCTCACAAATCAATATCCCAGCTGCTGTATTTTTCTTTCCTAACTGCAAAATCCAGTTACCATGGAAGCCAGCCACACGTTTAGGAAGTCTTTTTCTTCCTCTTTTGTGCTAATAAATCACACCTCAAGGTGTTTTTTCTTCCAACCTTATTTGAAACTTTCCACATTGCCTGTTTAGTAAAGAGTTAATTGAAACCTTGTGTAGCTGAGATATGTGCACTTGTCTTTAAACTCACTGATCAAGTCACAAAGTAAATGGTGACTTCACTCAAAAAATGGAAAATCTGATTTATCAAGACTACAGAGTTACTTTCTTATGATGGAAATTCCCTTTTTAATAGCCATCAAACAATGTGTTATGCAACATATTTAAAAATTCATGATGCTGTGTTGGGGTGATTGCTGTGTTGCCGTTTTAGCTGATGTTTTCCTATAGCTTTTTTATTTCAGCCTTTGATGGGAATGCTTTGTTGGATCACACAGTAGCTTTGATAACAAAAACTGTTTATGAAAGGTTTACTTGGTTTTGCGCCAAGTCACAGAAACTGCTTCTATATGTTGATGTCTTTTGTTGACCACAGAGACAAATTTCGATTTTGGAAAGGCACAGTTCTTCATTAAATCTATTCAACCTGCAGCTGTAACCGCTTTGTCAGAGACATTAAAAAAAGACTGACCATTCCATTTACAAAAAAAGCCCAAAAATGACCATTTCATGTTTTTGAGTACTTGGTTGTTCATTTGTTGGTTTGTTTTGCCTTGTGAAAATTCTGGACATTTTAAAATCCATAATAGTCTTTAGGTCACATGAATGAACGCTTGTCATTCTAGAACTCTATACAACGTGTATCCATGTTGGAATAAACCCACATAATTGCACTGCTTGCATTTCCAGTGTGGTACAGTAAGGATACCCTTTTACTCTGCCACATGCATCCACAACCGCATTCTCATTCCTAGTTCAAAATCTCTGACTTTAGCTTGCATTACTTGCTTGAGGTTTTTTTTTTTTAATGAAAGACACCCCTCTCTTTTCTGGTTTATGTTGTCGGGAGGAGGGGGATGATCACTTCATGTTCTCCTACACTTTTCACGAAAAGTGATGTTCTACAGCAATGGTTTTTCAACCTTTTTCAGGCCTAGGAGTACTTTTATGCCTGGCCATTGCAAAGTCATTCTTTTTTTTTCTTTTTTTTAAGTTTTACTTAATACAATTGTATTGTGTGAGAGAGAATGAGAGACAGTGTCTAGTTTAGCATCTTTAACTTTGGTTAAAGTTAATTTAATGATGTGTTTTTAATGCATGTACCACTGTTCAAGAGTTTGGGGTCGTTTTTTGTTGATGTTAGCAAAAGTCTCTCATGCTCATCAAGGCTGAATATTTTTGTATCACAAATACAGTAAAAAAAAAACAGCAATACTGTGAATTATTATTACAAATGAATATAACCACTTTCTATTTTAATATATTAATATTTACATTTGTTTTAATTCCATTTATTCCTGTGATGTCAAGGCTGGATTTTCAGCAGCCATTACAGTCTTCAGAGTCACATAATCCTTCAGAAATCATTAATACTATGATTTGGGTTTGAAGATATTTTTTTAATATATCTTATCTTATTATTGATTTTATTATTATCAATGTTGAAAACAGTTGTTCTGCTTAATATTTTTGTGGAAACATGTATATTTTTTTGCATGTGGCTGTGACACAAGACACATGATTTGCGGCCTTGTCTATTCAATAGCTAGCTATAGCTATGTTATATAAGTGACAGCAAATTGAAACAGCTCGCTGGATGACAGTTTCAGACTCAGACAGCCCATAACAAACTGGCTGCGTATTTTCTTTTCAACTTTTCTGAGCTGGCAGACATGCCAGAAACCTAACTAAATGCAAAAAAAAGCTAAAAAAAAGTTTCATTTTCATTTTCCTTTCCCCTTTAATAGATCTTTGATGAATAAAATTATTAAAGTGTATTTTTTAAAACAAAAATCTTATATACCCCAAACTTTTAAATGGTAGTGTATTTAACACAAATGTAAACATATTTCACAAATGTGAGGTTAAACTGTTTTTTACAGACCTCCCTTGTTGAAGATTTCTGTTCTATATCATAAGGTACACAGGGCAATGGAATGTTTAGGCCACTATATTTGCTGAGCTCAGCATCTCATATAGTCTTTCAAAACTCAACCCACATGGTCTCATTGCATAGGAATGTAGATCTACTTCTAAAGCTCTTCATGTAGTCTTAAGAGTCTACTGAAATGATTTGGCTTCATTCCTTCTGACGCATTTACAGTTCACGTAGGTCTAGATACGTCCTGGAAGAATTTGGTGTTAGTCCATATAATTAATTATAAATAATGTCATATGTTGAAGTACCTTCTGATATTCAGTGTTGCGTAAGATGTTCTCCATGTACTTCAATTTTCCAGACTCCAGTAAATTTGGGGAAAGAATTTTAACCATGCACCTTTGCCTGATTATCAAGGTGTCTGTGATTACTTGATGTGAGCTTGAAGGCAGTAACCTCTTCTTTGCCTTTTTATCCATCTACTATATACGTCAGAACCCATTAAATGCATTTTTACAGTCTGGCTACAGACGTGAATTGTAGTTGGCTTAAGGGTAAACACGGCTGGAAGTTTTTTCAGAGGTGGAGCAGGTCAACGAGTCCTGCTGATAGGATGTTTATAATGAAGTGAAGAACTGTAAAACCGGTTTAGTTTACAGTGTTAAAGTTAAAGTGTCCAGTTAAGAGTTTCACAACATGAGTACATTGAATAATGCTGACATAGAACAAATTGAAACTTTACGCTAATATATACAGTATATATATATATATATATATATGAAAATGGAGCCTTACTAGAGTAACCCTACTGACAGGACATTCCTTGTTAAAACATAAAATATGTCTGGCTTTCAGTTTGTCACCCTGAATTTTTTTTTATTGCTAATACAAGAATCATTGTATGCCATAAATCAGCTTTAATTTTGCAGTAACAATACGTGTCTTCTTTCGCCCCTTAGAGTCTGAACATTCAGGTGGAGGATGTTCGTATACGCCCCATCCGGTCATCATATCGTAAGCGCATCCCAGTAACAGAGGGCTATGTGGAGGTGAAGGATGGAGGCAAGTGGAAGCAGATTTGTGATGATGAGTGGATTCAAATGAACAGCAGGGTTATCTGTGGCATGTTCGGCTTTCCTGGAGACAAGAGATACAACACCCATGTGTACAAGTGAGTTCTCAGTTACCCTTCAGTTGAGATGTCTTTTGTGCAAATATTCCTTGAGAATATAGATTTCTTTCTACATAAAAGCAAAAGTCATTTTGGTGGCCTCAGAGAAATGTAGAATTGTAATATTTTACATGGAGGTACTCCTCTTGAGATAATAAAAATCCTACTCCATTCAACTCTCACTACAGCAAAATGGAAATACAGTGCACATGGAGTTTAATAGTTTGATTGTAGTTTTATTTGGAATGTACACTGACAAATATGTTTCACATAAAAATATGGTAATGTTTTCGGTTGAATTCCATCCCATGATTCAATCTATGGAACAAAGCAAATGTTTCAATCATAGTGTATGAATTCTTAACAGCTTTGATGCATCTTTTGTTGTCCAGGGACCCCTAGGGTCCTTAAAGGTACTGTAGGGTCTGTGTTAGCTGACATACAAAACATTTACAAATTTCGTAAAATATATAGAGGTTTTAGTTTTGTAGACAAGTGAACTAAGTTATCCAATATAAGAGTTTCATCACAAAACTATTTTATTTGATTTAATTTTTTTGAGGATGGACTGAATGTTCAGGGAAAATCATCCTAAACTATGGATTAAAAAGCAGGATATATCTTATGATGTTGGTAGAGAGAATTTCCAAGTGTACGTTTTTACTCTGCTTTTAGTAGTGTATTTCTAAACGTACTGGATTATACAGTAGAGGAAATATTTGTTTAGAATTTCCAATTTATGCTTACATTTTCATTTATAAAAAATTGAAGTAAAACTTTCTTTATCTAATTTGCTATCTTGCTTAAATCCAAGCCATATAATATGTTAAATATCTTAGTGTAAGCAGCCTGACACTTTCATACCATGTTAGCTGTTGGTATGAAGCCTGAAAGAAAATACCCAACATTGGAAATAACAAAAATAGACATGCTGCTCTTCCATCAGCACTGGTCAGAGAAACCACTGGTTACTCTCAAGCACGTCTAGGCAAGTGAACCTTATTTGAATCACATCATGAAGGATGTTTCTAGCGAGTCCTTGAATGTCCGTGCAGATAAATCTCTGCATTACTACTACTAGAAAATAGGAAAATAAATAGGAAAATCTGCTGAGGGCAACTCAAACTTATACTTTCTGCTAAGCTATTACATTCCATACTGTATTCGTAGTGTATGACTTGAGTAAATCTTCATGAGCACTTTCATAACTATGTGGAAATCAGCACTAAAGACTAGTTAGGCTAGATAATAATTAATCTGCTATATGAGAAAACACATAGGCACAATGGAAATGAAAGCTTAATATTTGGTTGTATTCTCAGACGCTTCAGCTAAGCTACGTGCTTCCCCTCACATGGTGTGCCTTATGAAATGTGCAGGCGCTGTCTGTTTTTTTTAAATCGGTGCTTGATGTTGGGGGGAGGGGGGACACATAGCCAAAGGCTGTAGTTTTTTCAGCATGGAGCCAAAATGGGCTTCTTTTCAACTACCTCTGTCTGCCCTGTGGCTTTAAACCGTGCTTTCATAAGAAAGCTTGGACTATCCTTTCAGAGGACCGCGCATGAATGGCTCCTGTAAATAATATGGCTCTTTCCCTGGCTGGAACAAGCAGACGATATTCTCAGATGATAAAGCACCGGTGTGGAAGTATAACTGCTTTCCCTACAGCTGTTCCCGCAAACAATATAAATTAACTGCCTGGTTATATGTTCAAGCTTTTGTAACAAAACGTTAGTTTAATGAGTTAAATGCTTTGTCTGGCATTTCTTTTGTATCTACCAAAGCCTGTGTGTGTGTTTGTGTTTGTGTACACATTTGTTTTCCCAATAGTGGTTGTAGTAGGGTCCTGAAACAGACTTTGGAGCAATTCCAATGTGAGACGTTCTCTCCCCCCCGAGTCTAAATAAAAAAACAAATGTGGATTGTGTATTTTTTTGTGAATGACAGCCAGTATACTTCTGACAGGGAACTGTAATCATTATGGCATTTCACATGAAGCTTGTTAAATATTCTGTTTGTAGGATGAGCACCATTTTTCCTGCAAGAATGTATGACGTCACTTCATCAACGTTTCATCTTTTTACAGTTCAGTGTGTATCACATCTTAAATGCAGTCATGAATCATTTACTAGCCATATTATGACTAGGATCTTCCACTTGGGCCTATACATGAGTTTTGTTTTAGTAATGTTTATTCTGTTTAAATCTTAAATAAATCCCATGTGCTTTATTTCTCAGGATGTTTGCCCGCCGAAGAAAGCCAACATACTGGGATTACTCCATAAATTGCACCGGAAATGAAGCTCATTTGTCAAGCTGTAAGCTGGGCCACATGCTCTCCATTAAAGCCAATAGCACATGTGAGCAGGGCAGTCCTGTGGTAGTCAGCTGCGTCCCTGGCAGAGCTTTCGCCCCGACTCCCATGGCAGGATACAAGAAGGCCTTCAGACAGGAGGTGAGGCCAGATGATGTATTCCTTCCAAAAAATGCAAGAAGCCACACGTCCACATGAGGTATTGCTTTGTGCTGAACTTCTGACTCTCACCTTTATGAAAACTATTAAGTATGGAACAGAGCTCAGCACAATTTATCTCCATGATGATAGTGAATCTTGATCTAGACTAAGCGGTTACTTTAAAGTGAATCACCTCTTATTTAAAGAAGTTTATGTGGCAAAAGTTTTCGAGTCCAATATTTTAAGTTGCCACAAACTGTGATTATATGAATACTAATGTTAGAGAGTGAAGAAGAGGATATTTTTG
This sequence comes from Sinocyclocheilus anophthalmus, assembly GCA_018155175.1. Taxonomy (NCBI): domain Eukaryota; kingdom Metazoa; phylum Chordata; class Actinopteri; order Cypriniformes; family Cyprinidae; genus Sinocyclocheilus; species Sinocyclocheilus anophthalmus. The sequence continues at coordinate 32,139 of JADLZN010009623.1, read as the reverse complement.
AATCTCTAAAGCACTGTGATGACAGACATTTTAGCCAAAAATGGCATCACTCTTTCCAAATTACATATTTAAGTGGTCCATGTGAAAGCTTGCCTGTTACATACCATTCAGCGAGGTCAGTGAGTTCATTAGCATGATACAGATCTGCACCATTTAAATGTATTCCTGAAATAATTCCTATAGAATATATAGATTGATTTTATGGTCAAAGATGAAGCATTACATGAAATGAATACTATTATCCAGCAATGATATATTAAATTGATAAAGTGACAGTATGAATTTATGATGCTACAAAAAAAATCTATTTCAAATAATTTCTTTCCATTTCTTTTGAGCAATGTACTGTGGTTGCCAAAAACATATTAGCAAGCACAACTGTTTTGCGGGAGAGAAATGGATTTATTAACTTTTATAATCTTTTATAATGATGTTAGGCTTATGATGTCTTGAGGTTTGTCATGCACATCTGCCATTAGAGTTGCCTGAATTATTGGAAAACTTCTCAAATGTGACCCTGGAACACATATTTGTAGCAATAGCCAAAAATACATTGTATGGGTCAAAATTACTGATTTTTCTTTTATGCCAAAAATCATTAGGACATTAATTAAAGATCATGTTCCATGAAGATATTTTGTAAATTTTCTACTGTAAATAATAGTATAGTAATATGCATTGCTAAGAACTTCATTTGGACAACTTTAAAGGCGATTTTCTCAGTATTTAGATTTTTTTGCATCCTGAGATAGTTGTACCTATCCTAACATCAAAGGAAAGCTTATTTATTCAGCTTTCATATGATGTATATATCTCAATTTCGAAAAATTGACCCTTATGACTGGGTTTGTTGTCCAAGGTCACAAATATGAATTTCCTTCAACTAGCTTATAACCAAAGAGTTTCATCTCTTCTGCTAAGAGGAATCATTCTCTTCCTCTTCCTTCACAGCAACCCCTGGTGCGTCTCAGAGGTGGCGCTGTAGTTGGAGAGGGGCGTGTGGAGGTGTTGAAAAATGGAGAATGGGGCACGATCTGTGATGACAACTGGAATCCCGTAGCAGCTACTGTGGTGTGTCGTGAGCTTGGATTTGGAAGTGCCAAAGAGGCTCTTTCTGGAGGTCAACTTGGACAAGGTGCAAATAGTTGAATTGATCAGAAAGTTCTAGACAGAACATTACAACCACCCTGACTTCTGTGCATTTGCTTGGGCCCTTTTTAAGTATTCATAGCACAAGGTGCTCTAGGGAAATGGAGGACTAAATTTGATATATTGCTTGTTATATTGAAAGTCATTGCCATCAGTGTGTTCACTACAGACACTATCTTTCTAGCACACCTTTATTTTGCAACTTGAATATAACTGCTTTTATGACTCCTGGGGCATCTGGAATCCCCAGGGGGCCGCAAGGTGTGGGAGGGGAAAAAAATTGAATTTGGGTTGTTTTTCTTCTACAATGGTGTTTTGGTGCCACATGAATAAATATATGAATGAATAAATAAATAAAAGATTACAAGAATAAAGTTATAGAAGTAGCAATACAAGATTAAAGTCATAATATTTTGAAAATAAAGTCAAAATTATGAGAATAAAGTGAAAATAGTTTTGACTTAATAGTTTTTTTTTTACATGGCATTAAAATGCTGTCATACTCTACAGTTTACATCTTTTTTGGCTTTAGTACAATATAAATATAAGCAATTTAAAACCCAGTTTTTAAAGGGGCATGAACTGGCACCGACGCTGATGGCTGCCTCCGTGGCGTGCTCCGCAGTTGTTTTGATGTTTTTGCTAGTTTGTCCTGTCTTTAGTTATATCACTGCAATCAGTTTCACCAGAGACGAATTGCTGGACATTCTGAAGTACACACCACCCGATATTTCACAGTTTTTTGATTATTCTGATGTTTTGCTGGAAATTGTTGTCGGGGGAGCTGCGGCGCTGATTAAGTGCTTCAGGATGCGCAGACGGGGGAAGAGAGCCGGCGCATTTGTGAAGCTCAGACAGGGCGGATTCAGAGCGCCGTTGCCTAGCATCCATCTGGCGAACCTCCACTCTCTACCCAACAAAACGGACGAACTCCTTCTGCTCTCCCGGACAAATAAGGATTTTTCTAACTCTGCTGCTCTGTGTTTCACGGAAACCTAGCTGAAAGACGCCATTACGGACAGCGTGTTGAGTCTGCCGGGCTTTCATCTGTTTAGAGCAGATCGCGACGCAGAATCAACGGGGAAATCACGCGGCGGCGGGACATGCTTTTACATCAATGAGAGGTGGTGTACAGATGTAACTGTGTTAAATAAGATGTGCTGTTCAGATCTAGAAGTTCTCTTCATTAACTGTAAGCCTTTCTATTCGCTGTGGGAGTTTCACTTGTTCATTATCGTAAGTGTTTACATTCCTCCACAAGCACACGTGAGCACCGCTTTACAGAAACTCGCTGATCTGATCACAAACCCAGAACAACACCCAGACTCTGTTTTAATCATTCTCGGGGAATTTAATAAAGCAAACCTCCCGTGAACTGCCAAAAATACAGACAGCACATCACATGTCACACCAGAGACAGTAATATATTGGATCAATGTTACACCACAATAAAGAATGCATATCACTCTGTTCCACGAGTAGCTTTGGGACTCTCTGATCACTGCTTGGTTCATCTTATACCGCCCTACAGGCAGAAACTGAAATCAGCTAAACTGTATTAAGGACTGTAAAAAGATGGAATAATGAAGCAGAGCAGGATTTACAAGCTTGTTTTGACCTCACTGATTGGGGTGTTTTTGAAGCTGCTGCCACCAATATGGACGAGCTCACAGAGACTGTAACATATTATATCAGTTTCTGTGAAGACATGTGCATTCCTAACAGGACTCATTTAACTTACAACAATGACAAACCATGGTTCCCTGCAAAACTCAGACAGCTCCGTCAGACCAAAGAAGATGCTCACAGGAAGGGATAATGTCTTGTATAAACAGGCTAAATACACACTGGAAAGGAGATCAGAGTGGCTAAGAGGAAATATCAGAAAAAATATGGATTAAATTTTCTTTTCCAGTGACTCAGCATCAGTGTGGAAAAGTCTAAAAGAAATCACCAACTACAATGGGACGCATTATGTTCTGCAACATCTAGACAGACGAAGGACTTATGTGAGGATCCTGTTCGTGAACTTCAGCTCGGCCTTTAACACCATCATTCCCAAACCTCCTCCTGCCCAAACTAACTCAGCTCTCCGTGCCCACCTCCGTCTGTCAGTGGATCAACAGCTTCCTGACAGACAGGCAGCAGCTAGTGAGGCTGGGAAAATACACATCCAGCACCCGTACGATCAGCACTGGAGCTCCTCAGGGTTGTGTTCTCTCTCCACTGCTCTTCTCCCTGTACACCAACGACTGCACATCTAAAGACCCCTCTGTCAAGCTCCTGAAGTTTGCAGACGACAACACACTCATCAGCCTCATTCAGGACGGAGACGAGTCTGCTTACAGACAGGAGGTCGAGCAGCTGTCTGTCTGGTGCAGTCTCAACAACTTGGCGCTCAACACGCTAAAAACTGTGGCGATGACCGTGGACTTCAGGAGAAACCCACCCTGCACTCCCCCCACTCACCATCATGGACAGCACTGTGACTGCAGTGGAGTCATTCAGGTTCTGGGGCACCACAATCTCTCAGGACCTAAAGTGGGACACTCACATTGACTCCATTGTGAAAAAGGCCCAGCAGAGGTTGTACTTCCTTCGCCAGCTGAGGAAGTTCAACCTGCCACAGGAGCTGCTGAAACAGTTCTACTCCGCCATCACTGAATCCACCCTCTGCACTTCAATAACTGTCTGGTACAGCTCAGCTACCAAATCTGACCTCAAAAGACTACAGAGGTTAGTCCGGACTGCTGAGCGAATCATTACTACAACCCTCCCTTCTCTCCAAGAACTGTACTCATTCAGAGTGAGCAAAAGGGCTGGCAGAATCACTCTGGACCCCTCACATCCAGCACACTCCCTCTTTGAACTGTTGCCATCTGGTTGACGCTACAGAGCACTGAGCACCAGAACGGCCAGACACAGGAACAGTTTCTTCCCTCAGGCAATCCATCTCATGAACACTTAACAATAACTGTGGAACACACACTATTTATACACTCATACACTTATTTATCTAACACTCATACTCAGTCTACACCTCAAATTTGCACACAATATACAGTACCTGTACATACAAAAACTGTCTTGTAATATACCTGCACATACAACTGTCAATTTATCTATTTTTATTCCTTATTTACTTGTTCTATTTTTTTATATTTTATTTTCTGTGTTTTTTGTTCTGTCACTGTCATTCTGTTACACTGTGGAAGCTTCTGTCATGAAAACAAATTCCTTGTATGTGTAAACATACCTGGCAATAAAGCTCATTCTGATTCTGATTCTGATATGACTGGGTAACGTCTTTGCATATGAAACAAGTATTACATGTGGAACTCTTTCATGTTTTTACTATTAGTAGAAAACAAGTCCTTTTGGAGTCATTTTGAGTTCTGAAATTTAAGGTATGTTTTTATAGTGCAATGACCTTTTATATGTAAGAAATCAGGGAAAATTGGATTTTAGGATTCCATATTATATTAACATATTTTTTGCTGTTGTTCACACAGATCTTGAAAAATGTATAGATGACTTTATATGTTATGAAATAGGTCCCCATGGGGATCATCATGTTTAGGGGTTTTCAGACCCCTGGCCTAAATGCAATTAATTAATGCAATAATTAATACATACATACAATACAGTATATCTGAATGTTTTGTAGTAGTCCCACCATGCTATGTCAATTAAAGGTGTTTGGTTTTGACAAATTGCATGGTTCCATGTTTGTTTTAGGTCACTAATCTCTATAGTTGTCCTAAAAGTGATCCAAATGATATGGTAGATCATGGTCATATAGCCTCTGGATGGATAGTTCTCCTTCAGGAACTCGAGCTTCGTCGAAACGCTTTGGGAACGCCTTCAGCGTGATCACGCTCTAAATCACATGTGTAATCAGTCCAATGGAAAGGCAAAACGTCACGGGCGGGTTGATGTAACGACGTAACGACCAGGAAGCTTAAAAGCACGTGCGGTGGAACCAGCGTCAGCTTTCTGTCATTCAGCAAGCGCTCTGTGTGTGTGTGTGTGTCAGTCGCCATCTGTTTGTGAGACTTATTTAGTGTTGTTTGTCCACTTATAAGCTCCATTATGTCAAAGCTTCAGTCGAAAGAAGCATTTGGGCGAGAGCAGACAGTGTTATAGGCTGTGTGTTCCTCCCTGCCCGTGCTATATTTACATTTAGATTTAGTCATTTAGCAGACGCTTTTATCCAAAGCGACTTACAATTGGGGGATACATAAAGCGATTTTTCTTAAAGAGGCAAACAGACACAGGAAGTGGTTGTAATACCAAGTTCTTAGACATTGTTCAAATAAGTACAAGCTAGAAAGAGAAGGAATAAATAAAGAGAGAGAATTTAAAAAAAAAGTCAAGTAGCTTCGAAAGAGATGAGTTTTCAGCTGTCGCTTGAAAATTGTCAAAGATTCGGCATTTCGGATGGGGGTGGGAAGGTCATTCCACCAGCCAAGAACAGTGAACGAGAATGTTCTGGAAAGTAATTTTGAACCTCTCTGTGATGGTACCACGAGGCGACGCTCACTAGCGGATCTCAGACTTCTAAAGGGGATGTAAATTCGTAGTAGTGAGTGAAAGTAGGCGGGTGCTGAGTCTGTGGCTGCTCTATATGCAAGCATCAATGTCTTGAAATTGATTCGAGCCGCAACCGGTAGCCAATGCAAGGAGATAAAGAGAGGTGTAACATGGGCTCTTTGGGCTCGTTGAAGACCAGTCGTACCGCTCAACAGAGCTCCAGACACACGCAGACCACTTATAAGCTCCATTATGTGCTCAATATTTCGGGTGGGGACACGTTATTTGTTGTTGCTGGGTGAGTGGGGTGAAGCACGCAGAGTCAGAGACTCTAGAGGGGGTTTCGCATATGGATCCGGTGGAGGGAATGTAGATGGGCGAGTCCCTATCTTCCTTCCTTCCTTCCTCCCGGGGAGAGGGCGCGACGCTCCGCCTTTCTTTCTCCGAGGAGATTGATACGGAAGGCATCGAAGAGCTCCCCAGTTGCACAAACATCAGTTACACAAACATCTTATGTTAGCAACGGACGTGCCCCTCACCGGTTGAGGAATGGTCATGAGTGGGATCTCATGTGGAACTTCAACTGCCTGGAGATGCTGGCGTTGTTTCTAGCAAAGTTGAAAAATTGTTCTCCCGGACCTAGAGGTCGCCTGTGTCGGTGACGTTCGGCGATACAACGGCAGGTCTCTTATATCAACCACCCAGGGAGGTCTGCGTTCGGCGACCCGTAACATGTTTCCTCCACGGTGCGCTGAGGCTGAGGCTTATGCTAATTGGTGGATTGGAATGCTATTCAATTGCCTTGAGTCCTCTGATCTCCCCTCTCTTTTGGGGGTCAAGACTCACTTCTTCTGAAGTTGGCCTTTGGCGGGATGTCCCCGCCTACTTTGTCAGGTGCCTACCTGCATTATGCGCCACTCCTGACTCCTTTCTCTCGCCTTAGCTGTGCTCTTCCACACCAGGCAGGGATTTGTAAGTCTGGCGGCGTGGGCATTCTCGTTCCCGAAGCGTTTCGATGCAGCTTGAAGTTCTCTTGAAAGGGAATGTCTCAGGTTACGTATGTAACGATGGTTCCTCGAAGGGAACGAGACGCTGCATCTCGGTGCCATACTTCCGGCATCCCTGCAAGCGCTTGCTTCATTCCTAGAAGCTGAAGCTGGTTCCACCGCATGTGCTTTTAATCTTCCTGGTCGTTATGTCATCCCGCACGTGACGTCTCACCCTTCCATTGGACTGATTACACATGTGATTCAGAGCGTGGTCACGCTGAAGGTGTTCCCAAAGCTTTTTGACGCAGCGTCTCGTTCCCTTCGGGGAACCATGGTTACATGCGTAACCTGAGATGGTTTAAGCTGAAAAATATCAATTCTTTCTCTCTTGAAAACAGTAATTCCTTCAATTCTTTAAAAAATGCACACAATATCTATTTAAAGTAATGCATTCTTGTGATTCTTGTGATAAAAAAATTTTTTCCGCCTATGTTACCATCATTAGATCTGTGTTTAAATGTATGACTCTTGTCATACCTTTAAACATGCTTCACTGTTTGAATAAACAGGAAATAATTATGACTAAATATACGTTTATGACTGTTTATGGGTGTGTCTCTGTATGAAAACGTGTATTTTCCAGGAATGGGCCCTGTACATATGAATGAAGTTAAATGTTCTGGCTTTGAGAAGTCTGTCACTGAGTGCCCCTTCAGTATGGACAAAGACTCTGAAGGCTGCAGTCACGAGGAAGACGCAGGCGTGAGGTGCAATGTTCCTGCCATGGGCTTTCAACAGAGGGTAAGAACTCATTGTTTTATGCGTCTGTGGTACCTTTTTAAGTGACTGAATTTTGAAATTGATTTTTACTGTCATAGTCATAGTACATGGCCACTGTGCTCTTCATTATTGCAGCTGCGTTTGAGTGGAGGTCGTAACCTCTTCGAAGGCCGTATGGAGGTTCTAATGGAGCGCAACGGTTCTCTGGTGTGGGGGACTGTGTGTGGTGAGGGCTGGGGCACAATGGAGGCCATGGTGGTCTGCAGACAGCGGGGCCTGGGTTTCGCAAGCCATGCTTTCCAGGTATGTTTACTCTCAAGACCCCACCAGAAATGTACGTTTAAGTCTCACAATAAGGACTGTCCCACTGTGCTTAACCCTTGGCTACCAGAGTTACAATAAGCAAGATAATCAGGGTTTAGGATGACCCAGGGTTAACAGTTTCAAGTGTGATCCTTTTACACTGCTGACACCTCAACAGACTGTTGGTAAGATATGTCTATCCCTCTCATCAGGTCATCCCTTGATCTTAGTAAATTGGATGCTGGCCCTTTGAAGAAATTCATGGTATTCCAACTTCACGTTACTATTCAGCTCTTTTTGTATAAGCAGGGATGGTGGAAGACTGCTGTTAGTGAAATCAAAGCTCTGTGTGGGCTGAAAGTTTTGCAAAAGCTTGAGTAATCTCTACTTGTAAATTAGCTTTATAAAAACCAGATAATATCAGTTCTGGAATGTTTCAGGCCAGTTCAGTCTTTATTGATCATCTTGTGACAACTGTATTAACTATTCCTGCTGGTTGTAAATAAGAAATCGCAGCATTCCATTCTTCAGGCACATTGTCTAGTCTAATGACATTGCATCTGTCAATTCACAGATGGGAATTTGTAAACAGAGCCGACTGGTGTACCTTCGAAAGAATGTCCCCTGATTCTGTTTGTCAAATATGTCCATAAAGAAACAGTTTTTCTTCGTTTCTCCCAGCATTGCTCTTTCTCAACTGACTTGAGAAAGTCAGTTGTCTTTTTACAGTTTGGGACAAATTAGTTGCTGCAAGGAATCATATGTACTTGTATATCTTAAGTCTGAAAGGAATCCTAGTTCTGTTAGAATGTGATGTGTTTTCACATTGCGTTGATCTGTTATGCTGAGCTCCGCTTGAAGTCGTCCTGTGAGAATGATGGTTCTGATAGAGAATAACGGTAATTAGTAGAACAACCACCTGTTTAAGACATGTTTGTTTTCCTCAGATTAATCTTCTTAAATACATGCTTTCTGACAGTTATAGATGTATGTATTTACGGTTACCAAGAGAAACGGTTACTCCCTTCTAGTTTGACATTGTTAAAGATAAACAGTTACACCTGGGAAGCATTTAAGAGAGTTATAGACTCTCTGTTCCAAGAGGAAATTATATCTCTTCATCAAATGGATCTTAAATAGATAATAAGCTAGAACAAAACAGTTGACTCCCGCAGGGTTGGAAAAAAGAAGGAGAGGTCTGCTTTTGAAGATGTTACTGTTGTGTTGACAAGTGATTTTACAGCTAGAAAATGGTTACACAATATGGACTGTTTGTGGTTCTTTTAAATAATTAAATAGTTTGATGGGAAACGGATTGTCTCATGACATTACAGCGTAGGTAATTTAAAGTATAGTTGCAAAGAGAACAATTTGTTGCTCTGGATATTAAGTTTAACTATCCTATGGCTACTATTTAGTGTTTTGACTTTTCCACTGATTTGATTGCTAAGCTAGGTCTAGGGTAGAGACCTGCTCGGGACGGATTTTTCAGTCCCGCTCCCGCAAGATTCTGTCCCGCGCCCGCCCGCTCCAGCAAAAATATATCTTATCTGTTCCCGCTCCTGCCCGCGACATTCATGTTTTGTCCCGCTCCCACCCGCAAAAGCTCAAATGTAATCTATATAGATTTTTTTCAGTACATCGAAGAAATTTACATGAAATGGTTATGTAACATCCCCTAAGATCCACAAAATCCCAGCATAAACACTCTAACCGATCAAATATTTGTTATTTAGGCTAAGCATCAACATTCACAAATTTTTTTTATTTTTAACAGAAAAGCAAGCATGGTGTGCATGCATGCATGGCACTTCCTTTATTATCACTAAAACCTGACATCACAGTTAATCGCGATCTCATAAAGCTCTGTTATAACACAACAAAATATATGCACAATGAATCTTTCACAGTGTCTACACTTCGTGTGTTAAAATGAGAGGATTCGTGAGCAAGCAATTTCAGCACTGCTGTGAGTGGATTCTAACTTAATCACCTCTGATTGGCCATTGCGTTCCAGAAATCAACAGCCGAGTCTGTGATTGGCTATATTGCGCAACCCTTTAAAGGGGCCATATGATGCGATTTCAATTTTTCCTTTCTCTTTGAGGTGTTACAAGCTCTTGGTGCATAAAAAAGATCTGTAAAGTTGCAAAGAATAAAGTCTCAAATCCAAAGGATATTCTTTATAAAAGTTTAAGAGTCAACCACGCCCTCCTGAAACGGCTCATTCTAACACGCCCCCAAATACCTACATCACTATCTGGGAAGATTTGCATAACGCCGCCCAAATGTTCACACAAAGAAAGAAGGTGTAACTTTTATTCTCGCTGTAGTATTGTTGTTGCCGCCGTCATGTCGTGAAGACGCTGTGTATTTCGTTGTGAAAGCGAAACTACTTTGTTTGGCCTTCCAAAAGAGGACGATATCGCTTCGTCATGCCTGGAGCTAATCCGTGCTGGTCGCTGAGGAAATACAGCAACTTCGCGCTGTGGATCGCCGGATCGGCTTTCACCATGGACGAAGCGGAGTCCAGCCCGGGGTCGTCACATGTGGTTGCCGCAAGTGCAGATCTCTAGTCTAGGGTGCTGAGGTCTTTTCTCCATTAGAACAAAGAAGTCCCTTAGGTTTTGATAGGGTGACATGCAATAGCAGCATCTTGAGGTTATTTTACGTTTTACTCTTAGTGTTTACTCTTTCTCTGTTGACATTTTCCCTCAGTTTTGTTTTTTAACATCTGTTCTTTCATAAGGGTGCATTCAGTGTATGCATTTTTTTCCTTTACGCCAGTCTTATAACGACACCTAGTGATGTGAATGTAGTATCATGAAAAAGCTGACGTTTTCAGTTAAAGATACCACTTGATAAATGCTCTATTCACTGAATTAGATTTGTATTTTTAGATTTTCAGTTTTCATTTTAATTTCAATTAGTTTTTTGTAATTTTGAAATGTGCCATTGTCTACTGTATAATATGTGCATAATATGGGTAATTGCATGTTTCTAATTATGTATTTGCATTAGTCGCCAAGGCAACATTTATTAGTTTTTGTTTAGGTTTTTTAAAGTGCTAAAAGCTTAAATATTTTATTTCAGCTTTATTTCAATCAATGAAAGCAATTTTTAATAGTTGTAATTTTAGATTTAATTAACAATACCAACACTGTACTGAGATAAAGCAAGTATTATATACATCTTAGGTACGCCTCATACATGTCTGCTCCCATGATGCAACTTGCTTCATGTAAAATAAAACAGCTTCTACTAGGCTATGATGATATTTTATATTTTTTCATTTGAGTCTACTCATGTGAATATACATTTTTCAAAAGTATTTTATGTTTAAAAAAAAGAATACGTTTTTTAACATATTTCAAATGAGTTAAAATTACTGGGTGCATCTTTAATAATGTAACAATCTGTACAATGATAAATGCTGTCTTTATATTCGGTGTATTTGCATTTCCTTTAATTCCCCCTGTGGATTGGATGAATGATTTGAGCTGAGGTGTAATTATGTGTTTGTACAGGAGACATGGATCTGGCCTGGTGCAGTGAATGCAGTTTCAGTGGTAATGAGTGGGGTGAGGTGTGCAGGAACAGAGATGTCTCTCTCCCACTGTCTGCATCATGGAGAATATCTCAGCTGCCCTAAAGGTGGAGGCCGCTTTGCTGCTGGAGTTTCCTGCTCTGAGAGTGAGATTATTATCATCATATTCAAATCCAGTTATTCTTATATTTTTACATTTGTATTAATTTATTTTTATGACTTGAACTAATTTGTTTCTGGACAAAACACTGACCTCTAATGGTTAAGTTGAAAATAACATGCAAGCCTGTTTGCATTGTATAAACACTAGCACATACAGTATATACCCTTTCTGCTCCATTTGTACCAACTAAATTAGGGAAACAAGCTTTTTGGTATGCCATGCCTAGTGATAGTTGCAAAGTTTGTTGTCAGTGTGTACTTTTTTTTTAATATGTATTGATATTGTGTTGTTTTGTTATTGTAATACTGTGAGAACTTCTGTGGCTGCTCATCTTGGCCAGGACACTGAAAAATATATCTTTTAATCTCTGAAAGTTAATTTCCTGGTAAAATAAAGGACAATAAATAATGTAGCTTGTGGTGTAATATGTGTTTAAAACCCATCACTTTCAGATAATATGAAGTTGAAAACCAAGAAGAAACATGGATAAACTATTCTGGACACCATTCGACATCTGTTTTAAAACTTTAGCTAAGTTTTTTTTTTTTATGTTCCCTGCAGCTGCCCCAGATCTAGTGCTCAACCCCCAGGTGGTGGAACAGACCACATATTTAGAGGACCGTCCTATGTTCATGTTACAGTGTGCTTATGAGGAGAACTGCCTGGGCTCCACTTCCAGTTCCATCCCAGCCAACTCCTATCGCCGGCTTCTCCGGTTCTCCTCCCAGATCCACAACAATGGACAATCTGACTTCAAACCCAAAGCCTCCAGAGAGAGCTGGGTTTGGCATGACTGCCACAGGTGAGGGGTCAGATAACTGACATCTGAAATCATCATATTAGAATGATTTTGATGGATCATGTGTCACTGAAGACTGGAGTGCATTCAGGCTGCTGAAAATTCAGCATCACAGGAATAAATTACATATTAAAATACATTAAAATAGAACAGTATGTAAAACGGTAATGCTAGTTTTACAAGTTTATGGTTTGTGTATTTTGATCAAATAAATGCAGCCTCTGTTGAGCATAAAAGAGTTAATTCAAAAACATAAAATAATCTTACCAACCTCAAATTTTAAAACGGTAGTGTATATTTTTACTTGTAGTTAGATTTATTTTCTTTTTACTGTTTCAGGCACTATCACAGCATGGAAGTATTCACCCACTATGACCTACTTAGCAACAACGGCACCAAGGTGGCAGAGGGACACAAAGCAAGCTTTTGTCTAGAGGACTCAGAATGTGATGAAGGTATGAAAGAATGTGCCTGTTTTTGTTGCCCACAATAGTAAATAGAATTTCACCTCACTCTAACTCTGTGTATTATTGGTATTGAAATTGAATTATTAAATTTACAGTAATGTGATCAACTTTTATGATATGCTCTTTGTATTGTTAACTTTATTAGGAATTGATAAGAGGTACGAGTGTGCAAACTTTGGTGAGCAGGGGATCACAGTGGGCTGCTGGGATACATACAGACATGATATTGACTGCCAGTGGGTGGACATTACAGATGTTAAACCGGGAGACTACATATTCCAGGTAATTTCCAGGCATTTCCAAAATAGTAGTAATTTTAGTACCAAAGAAATTCTTTTGAATCCTGTTATCCTGGTACTTGGAAACAGACATTGGGATTAATTGTTTTTACTGACTGTATTCACTCTTTCTGACAGATCGTAATTAACCCCAATTATGAGGTTGCAGAGTCAGATTACACCAATAACATTGTCAAATGCAGATGTCGATATGATGGTCACCGTATATGGATGTATAATTGCCATATAGGTAAACAAACATTTATGAATTATGCCTCTTCACATTGTCTTGTCATAAAAAATGTTTTCACATGCCGTCATTTTGGGCTTTACTAGTCCCCTCACACAAATATGTATATTTTCTACTGAGTTTAACGACCAAAAAGTGTCTAAATACTACATTTTATAATATAAATTTTATCATTTGAAACTTATCTTTTGGGTGTATTTTGAAAAAGTGTGCTGTTCTTTAAAAATGAAATGTAAATGGTAAAATGTACATTACTACTTAATATTTTGGTAAAAAAAAAAATGTAATTTTATAAAAAATATTTGTAATTTATTTAAATATTATAAAAAAAAAAAATAGTCACAAGTATGCCAGGTAAATTGATCAAAAATGACCATGAAAACTTTACTAATGTCAGAAAATATTTCTATTTCAAAGAAATTCTGTTGTATTGAACTTTCCATTTGTCAAAGGATTCTGAAAAATTTGTTTCCACAAACATATCAAGCAGCAAAGCTGTCTTTAACATTGATAATAATAAGAAATATTTTAAAAAGAGTTATTTTAAATTGTAATAATATTTCACAATATTACTGTTTTTACAGTTAAATGCAGCCTTGGAGACTTCATTAAAACATTTTCTTATTCTTACTGACACCTTCATAAATTTTAAAGTAAAATAATATATGTTTGTATAATATAGTACCCTGTATAGCTGTGATTCACTGTGATTCTGTCTCTTTTAGGGGGCTCCTTTAGTGCAGAGACAGAAGACACCTTCCCTGGCCTGATCAACAACCAGGTGACCCATAGGTAAAACAGTGGCGCTGTAGAATATCCAGAAACCACGGCCAACCAGTGAGATTATCAAGTGCCCTGAACCACTACACCTCTCTAGAGGGCCTTTCATCTCAGCAGTAATTCCATGGTACTGTTTCAATTATGCTCAGTTTCACCACATAGCCAGCACAGTCAGTCCTCTACTGTTTTACAGGACTAAACATCACTTTTTCAGTTGAGAACTCAGATTTGAGGCAGGAACTGACTCTGAAAACAGCTCTTTGGCTGAGATTAACAGACTGAAATGCTGTTTTTCCCTCTCACCGCTGAGCCAGTAGCAATTCTGAAACCCCTCATTCTTTCTTTGTGGCTGTTTGTGTTGAAAGATGAGACTGGTGAGTGAGAACTCTCAAAGTGAACTCTAACTCAGACATGAAAGGAATTTTGGCACACTTTTTTTTTCTTTTTTTTTCTTTTTTTTTTGAATCTGACAGGACCTTGTGGTTGGTATTTTTCGGAAGCGTTGTGATAAGGGGTCGAAGAGGACTTTCCTCCGGATGAGTCTTCTGAAAGACATATTACTAAATATACAGACTAATAAAGGCATGAAGAGACCTTTTTCTTTTTGTGTGTCATGCATTTCAGCTAAATACTTTGGCGTTTCGAAAACCAAGCTGATGACATCTGCTTATAGATATTATTGGCTATTATTCAAGTACCTTATGGGTTTGTAATGGAAACAACTGATGCATTAGAAAGATATTATGAGTCTTACAATATTTTCTATCAATGTCCAATTTCATCAGTATTTTCAGGAATTATGTTGTTACATTATGAATTGCAGTGTAAGAAAACTTAAGCCTACCAATTCAGATAAGTGGTTCATAAACACTGGCATCCTAGGAGCAGGTGACCCTGTGCAAACTTAGTTTTTGCCCACCCTGTTCTTGTTGTTATTTTGAATTCACTGAAGGTGGACAATCATTATGCATTATTTACTCTAATGAATCTGACTGGAAACATCACAAGCAGTCTGATCCTTTCCAGTTATTCATGCAAGAGTATTCATAGTATTTCATCATGCAAGCATTAAATAACTTATTTTAAGACAGGGATGCTATTTCTTAATTTTTTAATGTGGAATGTCTTTCATTTGTTGTCTGTCAATGGTGCTAAAATAGTGTTATCCTCTGTTTTTTGAAGGACAGTATCAGCTAATTTTATATTATGCTTACTTGAATGGATGTAAAAATCATTGATGTATGCAATGTATTGT
The DNA here is from genome assembly GCA_018155175.1 of Sinocyclocheilus anophthalmus. Taxonomy (NCBI): domain Eukaryota; kingdom Metazoa; phylum Chordata; class Actinopteri; order Cypriniformes; family Cyprinidae; genus Sinocyclocheilus; species Sinocyclocheilus anophthalmus. Next base: position 16,846 of record JADLZN010009623.1, on the reverse strand, counting down.
AATAAACGTGCATTATTTGGCAAAGAAAAACCATATACATTCCTACAGTTTGGACAAATGAATTATCTTATTTCTTCATATTGCACCCTCTTGTGGTGTATTGCAATATGGTAAACACATTGTACTAGATGCTATATACACTTTATTCACTAAAGGGTGCTCTAACAAAATGAAAAGGTGGAGTTTTGGACACAGTATGCATGTATCCACAGAATATAGATACTGTATATAGTGCTTGCAACATTTTCTGTTGCATACTGTATAGCCTACTGTTTCATATACTACTTTTTTAATTAGTAGACAGCATACAATATACACAGTAAGCAGTACAGTAGTATTTCATTCAGAACAACCCTTTGTAACCAGAAACCCGTGTTTTTACTTGTCCACCATATAACACCAATTTATATTTCATACAGGGCAGCCTATGTGAAGATGTGCCCTTTGCTGGTTAACGCATTCAGTAGTTTATTTAACAGGCCTATGCTCTTCAGATGATTAATTACATGTCTGTTTTTACAAAAACAACAAACTACCAATTTTACAAAAAAAATATAAAGTGGAGTTACACCACGTCTACACCGGACTCAGGTGTGACAAAAGACAACAGAACCCATTCTAAGCAGTGATGCTGTCTATGCTGGATGCAGCACGGCATACTGTCGGGGATTTGTCGTGTCACGTTGTGCCGCTCGCTTTGAAAAACTTGCATTACAATTTATTTTAAATCATCAGTCAAATTTAGAACGCACTAAACGTTCGCACAAATCACATACATCTGATTGGAGGCCTATATCAAAATCTGTATTTGTTTTAACTGGTTTTGAGAACTGCAGACTTTGTTAGAGTGCTAAGGATAAGAGAGAAATGAGGTTGCACGGAAAGCTCTTATGGACATATTTTGGGCGTGTTCAATGCAAATTTTACTAAGTGTGGGCACGCTCGTCCTCAAGATTGATCCAGAACCACCAACGCCTGGAGCCATGTTATGCGCATGCACCTGTTGTGAATCTGGAGGAAATTTTTTAACAGAATTTTATCTGGGGACATAAACACGCAAATTGTATGAAATTATTTATGAATAAGGCCCACTGTCTTCTAAAAACCTGTGCCAAGAAGTTGCGTTATACATAGCCAGTGGCTCAATCCGCGTTGCTTTCATTGTAACAAGCTTTTCAGTTTCTCCTGCTGAACCTCACAGCATGATGCTTCTATCATTGTGCTTGATGGATACATTTTCTAATGATGGACTTCATTTGGTCTGCACCAAACAAAGAACTTTGCTTTCAAGCCAAGGAGCTCTGTTTTAGTCTCACTACACCACCAAAAGTTTCTTAAGGTTTCATGTTTTGTCTTAGAATCTTGAAGATTTTACAAAAGGTTTCAAGTTTTGTCTTGAAATATAGAAAACTTTTGGCATGATTTAATGTTTGCCTCTCCAAGGCTTTCTTCCAAATCTGACAGGCTGAAAAGATGGTTATGTCTGGACAGCTTCTCCCACTTCAAATCCTCTAAAATTCTCACAGTGTTATAATCTGTCATTTTTCTGCCAATTATACTTGTCCAATTGCTCAGTTTTGGTAGGACAGAAATATCTTGGTGTCAGTTTTTTTTTTTTGAATCTACAATGCACACAGGAACATTCAATCCTTTGTTCCCAAACTTTTTATATCCATTTGGAACTCTTTCTTTCAAATCATCATGACAAAACTGATCTGGTTTGTTTTTCACACCTCACAAAAGAACAAAAGAGGCCATGTTTGCTGTCATGAGATGAGATGAGAGAGTTGATGAAAGAAGAACACTATATCTCGTACAGAGCTGAAACAATCAAGTACCACACAGAAAAAAGAGCAAGTCAAATTCAAACCACTCAGAAAAAGCTGCATGCCAGCTCTGTGCAGGATAGATGATGGCCAGACAGACTAAAAGTCATTATTAGTTTTGATGAAGTGTCAGCTCGAGGCTTTGGTCTCTAAGTAGAGAGAAAAAAAAAACAGAACGTGCAGAAACTTGGAATTTGTGCAGCGTAAGAAGCCAGGCTTTGTCAAACTCAATGTTATGCTTCTCTGTCTAGTGATTTCACAAGTTTGAAAACCTCTCAATGTGTTCATAAATCAGAAGAACATCTCTTTGTGTGCTCACTCGTCTCAAGGAACATTTGTTCTTATATTCTTCTCTTTTGGAACGTGTGGACTGATATATTCTGAATATATATATTCAGAGATATTGTAATAATAATATGATTATATAACAGAAAGTGTTTGGACAAAGTGTGTAAAACTGTGCCATACATAGTGCTGTCAGTCCTCTATATAACGACAAAAACACCAAAACAGAATCAAAAAAAAAACAAAAAACCAGGAAATTCTCTGTTATTTATTAATTCTCTGAAGAATAAGCTGCAACGTAGACCAGATCTTATGTGGCAAATCCTCAAGTAGATTCCATAAAGAATATTTTGTTGATCATCCTTTTTTACACTTCTTAGAAAAGTTAAATTAGATTTGATTATAATGTGACCCTGGACCACAAACTAGTCATAAGGGTCAATTTTTTTTAAATTAGGATTTATACATCATCTGAAAGGTGAATAAATACGTTTTCCATTGATGTATGGTTTGTTACAATATTTGGTCGAGATACAACTATCAGAAAATCTGGAATCTGAGGGTGCAAAAAAAAATCATTGAAAAATCGCCTTTAAAGTTGTCCAAATGAAGTTTTTAGCAATGCATGTTACTAAACAAAAATTAAGTTTTAATATATTTACAGTAGGAAATTTATTAAATATCTTCATGGAACATGGTCTTTACTTAATATCCTAATGATTTTGACCTATACAGTGTATTTTTGGCTATTGCTAGAAATATATCCCAGCGACTTAAGACTGGGTTTGTGGTCCAGGGTCACAAATATGTTATACTGTAGGGTTATTAGGTAGCCCCACAGCACATCATAAACAACTCCAAATAAAATACAACAGAAAACACAACCCATCATTAAAATAGTTCATTAAAATTGACAATCAATTTGATGTTTGACTCGTCTATGGGTTTCATCCTCTGTCCTCACTGAACTGTGCCACAGACAGATGTATAATTAATGTCTAGTAATTGTTACATAAAACAATGAAGTCATAAGGGCCTAAATGAAAAGACAATGATAGATAATGATTTTATTTGCATAAATGAATTTATATAACATAGATAAACAGTGGTCTACAACACTGATTAAGCACAGAGTGAGGCAGGACAGTGTAGCGTTGCATAACATGGCAGATGGACTTGATAAGATTAATTATGTCTCAACTAAATAAGACATGGTGTTTTCACTCAGAATTCACTCTTACTCTGCTTGGATGAGTGATTTCCCAAAGATGCTTGACATATTTCAACTGATAAAGAAACCATTCTGCTTAATCCTTGACCATTTTTACTAAGGTTTACAAAATGTCTCAGCGGAATATTTGCCTTTAGTAGCCAATGACAGACAAATTTGGAGAAAAATAAACAGCAGGCCATTCTAAAATCAGCTTGAAATAACAGTGGAATAATATAAAGTAGCTTGTTACACAATATCAGGCTTTGTTTAAAGAAGATTAAAACATGTTAGAACTTAATCCACATCAAATTCAAACATTACATTTTGTATTTGGGTGAAGTGGTAAAAATACACATGAATATATATATATTATTGTGCATCTCAAACTTTTTTCTTAAGCTTCACACACATCTATCAGAAGTCCACTGTTAGACTATCTTAACGTCTCACTCAGGATAGGTTTACATGTGCTATCTGGTAGATGTTGTCCCAGCATAAATCATGGGCTGTGGCCCCCCGGTCAGGCTGTGACGATGTATGCTGGCTTCCTGAGCAATAACCACCATTAAGCAGCATGCATGTAATGGCCACCCCAAATGATAGCTTGTTGTATTCTGGTCCTGATCCTGAATAAGGACTCAACATGCACGAGGACAAAACGCCCGAGAGAGGCCATTAAAGGTCATGTTCAGCGGGAGGATCGATGATTGCCTATTCTAGATCCAGATCTTTTTCTGTCTTCTAGAGTCACTTACGTTCGCACTCAGGAGCTCTTTAATAACTGAAATTCTGACGGTCATCGCATCATTCAACAGTCAGGATTTCCTGTTATTTCCATTGTCCATGCTAAACTCTGTATCCTATCTGTATGAATTTCATGTACCTCTGCTTTGCAACAATGAGAATTGTGAAAAGGCTATACAAATGAAAAATTCGAATTGCATCAGTCCACTAAATCGAATAACTGAAACCTCGGTTTACATATGTAACACCTCGTTCCCTGAAGGAGGGAACGGAGACGTCACGTCGTGACCGACGAATTGGGATATCCCTCTTTCGAGGGGGGTGAAGGTGGAGGGACCAATCTACTTCGAGTGTAAACTAAACGAGCCAATGCAAATTGGCATGCAATTATTGCCAAATGGAATCCAGCTGGGGGCCTGCCCCGCTGTACCGGAAGGGGGGGGCGCCCGGGAGTATAATAGGCAGCAGTTCCATGCATTCCAGGTTTTCACTGAGGAGCCGAGCCGGTGACCAGGCCGCTCAGCGGTGGCACAGGAGCTGTTTGCGACGGGACGTGACGTCTCCGTTCCTCCTTCAGGGAACGAGGGTTACATACGTAACCGAGATGTTCCCTTTCAGTCGGTCACTCCGAGTCACGTCGGTGACCGATGAATTGGGATCCCTACCAAAGCTCCATGGTGCTGCCCCTTCCAGTGCCCTGTGCGAGCCGCCTGCGCCCCTATCTGGTGTAGGCCGGGGCTAGGGACAAGTAGTTCCACTCACCATTTTTCTAAGCACTACCTTACTGAGTGAGATTGGATAACACTGGGAAAACGTACCCGCTCCACTTGGAACAGGGACGCTGCGGAAGCCCCATCTTTCCCGAAGGAGGTTTCGGAAGCACTTACGCATTTGACATCCGTTTAGGTGCATATGGAAAATTGTAGGTGATTGTAACCCTCTTGGAATGGTAGAAGTCTGCCGGGGAAACACGGGCTTTATGGCTATACCGTGGGCTATACACATACAATAACTGCTTAGGTCTCAATATGGAACCCAGCTTTCCACGGTTCCCGCGGATTCATCGTGAAGGCCCGGCGCCGGACGTTCCGCCGCGTCCGCTGCCGAGGGTGACGGAGGATCTCAACAGGGTCTACTGTAGGACACTCTGGAGCAGTTTTAGCAAGCCAACACTAACCGGGGCCTCCACGGAGGCTATAGAATCTAGCGAATGTGTTGGGGGTCGCCCAGCCCGCAGCCCTTCAGATATCTGTCAGCGAGGCGCCATGAGCCAGCGCCAAGGAGGATGCAACACTTCTAGTAGTGTGAGCTTGCAACCTGAGTGGGCAGGGCACACTCTGTGCCTGATAAGCCAGGGTGATGGGATCCACTGTCCAGTGGGCCATCTTCTGCTTAGAGACGGCATTCCCCTTCTGCCGGCCTCCGTAACAGACGAAGAGCTGGTCTGAGGTCCTGAAGCTTTGTGTCCGGTCTACGTAGCATTTTAATGCTCGGACGGGACAGAGCAAAGCTTCCAGGGCTGGGTCTGCCTCCTCCGGGGGCAGCGCTTGCAGTCACCACGTAGCCGCCGGGGCCTCAGATTACCTGGGAATCAGGCGGCCCAAACTCTAGGCACGAATCGTCGATCGAAAATGCATGCAGGTCCCCTACCCTTGATGGAGGCCAGTGCAAGCAGGAGCAGTTTCAATGAAAGAAACTTTAGCTCAACTGAATGCAAAGGCTCGAATGGGCCCTGCTGTAGTGATTTTAGCACTAGAGACAGGTCCCAAGAGGGTATAGAGGGGGGCCGGGAAGGATTCAACCTCCTGGCCCCTCTAAGGAACCTGATGACGAGGTCATGCTTACCTACCGACTTCCCATTCACCGGGTCATGGTACGCAGCGATAGCAGCAACTTGGACTTTGAGGGTGGAGGGAGACAGCGTTCGCTCCAGTCCTTGCTGCAGAAAGGAAAGCACGACCACAATCAGGTATCTCCGGGGGTCTTCTCGGCGAGAAAAACACCACTCAATGAACAGGTTCCACTTCAAGGCTTAAGCGTGTCTCGTAGACGGTGCTCTCGCCGAAGTGAGGGTGTTCACTACCTCCTAGGGTAGGTCACCTATAACCTCCATGTCCCGTTCAGGGACCAGACATGGAGTTTCCAAAGGTCTGGATGCGGGTGCCAAATGGTGCCCCATTTCAGTAGATCCTTCCTCAGAGGAATCGGCCAAGGAGGGGCTGTCGCGAGGAGCACTAGCTCGGGAAACCAGGTCCGAGTGGGCCAATACGGCACCACAAACAGGACCTGCTCCTCGTCCTCCCTGACTTTGCACAGTTTCTGTGCGAGAAGGCTCACTGGGGGAAACGCATACTTGTGAAGGCCCCGTGGTCAGCTGTGTGCCAATGCATCCGTGCCGAGTGTTCCCTCGGTCAGGGAGTAGAACAGTTGGCAGTGAGAGGTTTCTGGAGAGGCGAACAGGTCTACCTGAGCGGCTCTGAAATGTCTCCAAATCAGCTGGACGTCTGGGGATGGAGTCGCCATTCTCCCGGGAGCATTGCTCGAGACAGCTCGTTGGCTGTACGGTTGAGCAGGCCCGGAATGTGAACAGCATGAAGTGACCTCAGAACCTTCCGACTCCAAGGAGGAGGTGGCGGGCAAGTTGCGACAAGCGACGGGAGAGTGCAGACCACCTTGTCGGTTGATATACGCAACGGTCGCTGTGTTGTCCGTTCGGACCAGCTCGTGGGGACCACACAGCCTGAAGGGCATGACCTTGTACTGATATGCACGTCCTTCGAATGCGAACCGCAGAAATGGTCTGTGGCGCTGAAGGATCGACACATGAAAGTAACGCGTCCTTCAGGTAGATCGCGCAAACGCAATTCATCGGGGACGGATGCACCCAAAGATGCGTTTCTGTATCAACATCTTGAACGGTAGCCGATGAAGGGCCCGGTTCAAAACTCGCAGATCCAAGATTGGCCGTAACCCACCTCCTTTCTTGGGTACAATGAAGTAAGGTCTGTAAAACCCCGTATTCATATCGGCTGGAGGGACCCGCTCTATCGCATCCTTCGCCAGTAGTACTGCGACCTCCGCCCGCAAGACAGGACCATCGGCCGCCTTTACTGTTGTGAAGCGGATGCCACTGAAATTGGGGGGACGCCGGGCGAACTGAATTTCATAGCCGAGGCTGATGGTCCGCAGAAGCCAGCGAGACTGGCTGGGTAGCGCTGACCAGGCGCCCAGAAACCGTATAAGCGGGACCAGCGGAACCACAGCCGTACCCGCAGTGGGGCAGCGTTGTGGAACACAGGGACCCAACTCGGGCGGCTTGTGAGCGGACCAAAGAGGGGTCTAAGTGTGCGGTGCAACGCTTACCTGGTACCACGGTTTGGCAGAGGGCCTTTGATGATGCTCTCGAACCGCCCGCTGCTGCCGGCTGGTGAAGGAGGAGGATGAGTGCGCAACATGCTCCGCACCCTCCAGGACCCAGAATAAAGGAAACTGCTCGTTTTTGGCGAGAATTTGGGTACCACTGGCCGCGAGGCCAGAAAAAAAGGGAACAAAAGATTCTCCACCCGGCCCTCCTCCGAGGGAGGGAGTGGTGCGTTCAACATCTCCCGAAGAGCAGATCCTTCCATCTCTGGGATCGCCTCGTCTCAGGGCGCTTGCTTCTCCGTTGGCCCGCCCGGTTTGACTTGGGCCTGGACAGGTGGTTCGTGCCCACGCCCTCCCATCCCCAACGTTCCCCGCGGGTGTCTGCCGACGACGCCGTCTCTTTTGCTAAAGCATATCTGTGGATGTTGTAGTCGTGCGTGGTGCGGCGGCTGACGGGCTTTAGGCAGCAGCCTGCCGTCCGGTGCACGGATGTGCTTCGGATCGTCCGTCAGTCTGCTTTCTCTGGGCAGCCGAGAACCTGTGCGGGGCCAAAGGCCTTGACTGCTCGTCGAGAGGCGCGGTAAGGGGACAGGGCCGAAGTTGAGGAACGAACCCATGATCGTGTCCCTCATTCGTGCCACAGCAGCAGATTGCGCTCCTGACCGAGAAGCGGGTGACATCGCACGACCCGAGAGACTCGGGGTGACCTCGTGTCGGCTCAGCAAGCGCGAGCTACTTCCGCTCAAGAAAACCCATCATCCAGCCCTCGAGGGCTCGGTCCGCGGTGGAGGTTCCACTCAATGGCCCTAACCCATCGCCTGCCCGTGGAAAGTCATATGCTGCCATCATAGCCGCGCCTCTGTGCTCGCGCTCAGGCCTCGGTCACCCTCGACACTCTTCGGTTCCGTCCTCCCTGTGGCTGTTTTTGCCGCCTGCGTCTGTGGCTGTTCAGCGTGACTCTCCTACTCGTTCTTTAGTCAGTCGTCTCTCCTCTCGATGCGTGTGATGTAGCTGGGGGACAATCTGATCGGAGGGTCACTCCTCGCGGCCTTACCGCCTGATGCTCTTTAAAGAGGCGCCAGGGCGACTTCCATGCGGTCGCATACTCGCACTGGATGGACCAACTCAGGCTGGCTTGTGCTGGTCATTGGCCCCGCTCAACTTGGGGTATTGTGAGTTTAGGGTGCAAGGCGCAGTGCAAGAGAGCTCTGATGCCGTTCCCCATAGGTTGTTCCCTGCAGGGTTTGCCATCACTGTAACCCTCAAACCGCCCGCTCTACTGCTGGAAGTGGTCTCGTCTGCCTTACGCCAGAACGAGCCCCAGATCGCGGCAACGGCAACGGGACTCCGCCCCCTTGCGAGTAACGGAGCGTTATCTGCACTGATCAGCGGCGGCTGAAGTCAATTATATTGCATGCCAAGGCTGCTCGTTTAGTTTACACTCTAAGTAGATTGGCCTATCGAAGCGATATCCCAATTCGTCAGTCACCGACGTGACTTGGAGTGACCGACTGAAAGGGAACCGTGTTGTATCACAGCGCGGAGTGGCTCTCTTGTTTTATGCAAAAAAAATTTACATTTAATTTATTGATTGTAGAAAGACTTAAGTATTATTATTGTCATCTTTCATGTAACTGTTGTATGTTAAAGTGGATTATTATTTTTTTTCTTAGTGGATGCTTTAAGATAACATACAGTCCAAAAAATTTAAATGATAGCAATCCTACAGTTTTTTTCAAATGGTATCATTGTATTTTGTATTTCTTTGGGAGTATCCGATAAAGAATTTTGCATGGCATCAATAATTATGAGAGGCAGTATAGTTTAATTAAAGGTGCTTTTCTAGTGGTAACTAGACTTTTTATTATTGTAATAAAACAGCAAAATCTTACCTTGTTATAGTTTTGGCAAAGTATAGTCAATTAAAAATAAGTAAATTATTTCCTATCTTGGGATTGTGCATAGTTTAGATCTAATGGTAACAATTTTTTATACTTTAAATGGAAAGACATGATGTCTTTGTTTTTTTTGTCATGTTTTTGGACATGATAAGATTTAAAATTTGGATGCAGCTCAAGGGAACTGACGGATACAGCCAGAAAATAGTAGAATCCAGTCTAAATGAGTGGATAATGTTCCTTAAAGCAATGAATGAATTGCGAAGGGAATAAAACTCTTGTTTTCATTTCGTGTCAACAGACCAGTGATGTGCCAATGGAAAACACAGAGAGACAAGTAAAAGTATTCCGCATTTCACCAACCTCTTCCACCACAGCCCCTGCTGAAATGAAAGACAAGGATAGTACTGTTGTCCTGATATACCCCTTTCAAAATCAGTCCTGTTACATTTGTTAGATTGTAAAATGGCTCATGTGTTTTTGGAATTAGAGGGATATAAATATTACAAGCTATATAACTGAAATGCACTCGAACTTTAAGTATTTCATGTGAACTACAGCTTCATGAGAAAGCCAAGTATTATTATGGCATGTGAATGTGTCTATGTGTACCGTATGACCTATTCATAAAGCCTTATTAAATCAAGCCTGCATTTTTAGTTGGAAGTACTTCATTTATTTTACTTATTCAATCACTTTTGAGCTTAGAAGAAACTCCATACATAACAGAAATTCATAACATTATTTGAGGTTTCGGAATTCATTCAATACTGAATTTTACGAGATTAAAGAGTAAATCGATAATTATATAAATTGTCTGATAACAGTCTTGAGGATATTTGTCTCTCAATGACCCTAGAGTAGAATTCTAGCTTCAGTTCGCAATACAAACTAAAGGTAAACATGACATAATTGTGGCAACACACAACAATCTTCTCTATTGAAGCAGTACCTTATCTATGCTACAGATGGCAGTAAGTGCTATGTAAATGTTTGAGAAATGTGCAAAAATAGAAATAGTGGCAACAATGCAGTGGAGTGATGTAAATAAAAAAAGATAAAATCAGATTGGTTCAAAATGTGATTTAAACTAATTTAATTGTAATGTGTCTCATATTTTATTTGTATCACATTTGCAGCTCCACATGTCTCAATTCCGGCACCCATTTACACACCAAAACCTCCATTCCATTGCGCTGACTGGTTAAAGGGGTCATATGATGCGATTTAAATTTTTCCTTTTTCTTTGGAGAGTCATAAGCTCTTGGTGCATAAAGATTATCTGTAAAGTTACAAAGACTAAAGTCTCCTGCTCGTCGCGCGTGAGACGATATTCTTTTCATACAAATTTAAGAGTTACCACACTAAACAGCTCGTTCTAACACGCCCACGAGGCATATCTACGTCACTATGGTGGGAAGTTTGCATAACACCGCCCAAATGTTTCACGCAAGAAGAAGGTGTAACTTTGATTCATCGCTTAGTATTGGTTCGGCCAGCCAGTCGTGAGAAGTGTGTTTCTTTGTGAAAGCGAAGCTACTTTGTTTGGTCGTCCAAAAGAGGACAATATCCGCTTCGTCATGCCTAGAGCTGATCTGTGCTGGTTGCTGAGGAAATATATCAACTTAGTGCTGCTCAGCTGACGCTTGCCCACCGCCTCAACTCACGCTGGCCCGCCGCCTCAGCTCACGCTGGCCCACCGCCGCTGTTCTGATTTACAGTCTGTAAGTTTTCATTTCTGATCAAAATGCAGCATGGGTTTGTTGCAGCGCAACACTAAAAGGACAGTAATTATGTCCCCACTGGTTGCAACAAATGCCTCTTTTGTAATGGGTTTTCATGTTTTTTGTCTTGTCACTCCGGGACACAGCATCAACAGTATGGTGAGGGGCGTAACATTTCCGCTCACGCTTGAGGTATTCGGCCCAATCACAACGCACTGGAACTGGCCAATCACAGCACACCTCGCTTTTTCCAAACGAATGAGCTTTGTAAAAATCGACGCGTTACAAAAAGGCGGGGCATAGAGGAGAAAAAAAAATGTACAGAGGTCTAAAATAGTGTGTCTTTTTGTATACTGCTTAACCCCGACTCGTCTACCAACATCATGTGGTTTTCGATCGATAACACCGACAGTTACTCCTCCAAACACCTTCTGCCGCTGGTCTTTTTAGCCAGCATCATATGCCCGTTAATGGGTAAAGCACAGGGACTCGGTAGCCTTAGAAGTACGCACCAAGGGAAAAACGCGCCCGGAGGCTGTGCAGCCACCTGATCTCGCAAAGACAGAAAAGGCCAGATGGAGCGGTAGTGGCAAGAGCGAGACGTGACGATGGGCAGAAGGTGTAACCCGAAAGCGTGCGCTAAATAGCACCACGTGGACACAAAGGTGGTGACCGAGATATTTCGCATAAACCCTGGACAGCCTAAGCGAAGGCGGGCGCCGCCCCGAGACGGCGCTATAGTGGCAAACGGAAGAGTGGGAACCAGAAAATCGGAAGACGAGAGGCCACGCCGTACAAGTTCGACTCAAGAAAGCCGCCCTCGCGTTGGTCACGACTCAACTCGATGCCAGGTCCCAACTTCAGCCACTTCATTGGGCGCAGCCAGGCGGACAGTGAAAATGCAGTTGTAAATAGAAATCTACAGTTGTGTCGACAACGATTAAACTCGGGCCGCCTAATGACGCCCGCTGCGCTCGACATAGCCCCTGGAAGTCTGTGGCGAGGCACATCTCCCTTTCGTTTCTTCTCTCTCCACCATTATTGAAGCGAGAAGGTCGTGACAGGAACGGGGAGGACACCCAACAAAAAAAAGTTAGCCGGGTAAAAGCGAACAGGTAAGTCCGATCAATACACCGTTGATTTTGGCCAGACTTAGGTGGCGGGGACCCCACGCAGACCGGACAGAGTAGAAGGCAGCCACGTTTATGGGTACAGTCCAGCTCGCCAGTTTGTGCATGCAACACGGACATGATGAACCTTCCGACGCGGCCCGGCCCAGGATGGTCTCACACTGTGATATAAAACCAGCAGTACATCAGGGGCACGTAGGGAGATGTGGCGCCAGCCCTCTGATCTTGTTCCTGGAGTTTGACAACCCCTGCCGAATGCGCTTGAGATGTCAGGCCGTGCGGAAACCTCTTCAATTTCTACCCCTAATTATAACCAAAAGCGGTTTACGGTTGGATGTGAGCGTCTGGCGTCGGGGGTTCTTCGCAACCGCGCAGGGGGGTGGTGATCATTACGCTGGTTGTAACGCGGCAGCGTCTCGGATGGACGCGTCCACTAACGTGACGTCGGAACACTGGCAACCGAGGGACAGTCTAACGGGCGAGGCCCACTCCCACAGCGACCCGTGGAGCACCCCGCAAATGAAAAAATTAATAAAGGAAAGTTCCTCAAAATAATGGTCAGCAGCTTCGGTGTAAGAGAATGAAAGTACCTATCCCTGGGGGGTTGACCAACCGTCTCCGGCCTGGTATGGACTAGCGCCAACATGGGGGGGTAATCCCGACTTAATAGATCCAGCTGTCTTGGCGCAACACTGGCTATGGCAAGGCGAGTACTAGAAAATGTTATCCCTCGCTACAGCCTTAAAGTGACCAGTGTTTGTGGTGCAAGCGGTAACAGTAAAGAAAGCAGCGGTCGCTTGAGGTTTCGTAGCCGGGGTAATATCCGGCTTGTGAGTCTCGTTTATCATTCGGGTACAGGGGAGTCCTGTTTTGAGTCATGACATTCAGTTTAACCCACTAAGTCCTTTGGCGCCTCCATGTCGCACAACAAGGGAACATGATCTTCGTATTTCTAACTTTGCAACTGTGACAATGAACCTGTTGTCAAAGGCTTGCCACCATAAACAATGATTTATATTGACCCGTGTCCTTCAACCATACACTTCTCTGAATCCTTTTACGCTAGAAATGAAGTAGAAATCAGACTTGCAATTTTTTACCTTTTAAGGAAGGTTCACGGCCTTGTAAAGCTGTGCAAACCGCCAAAGTTATATGGGTTGCATGTTGCTGAGACATTCATTGGCTCTACGGTGTCATGTCTAGTCCATACCCCACAAGTGAATTTTTTTTGTTTAATTTAATTTGGCATGTTTGACCAGAGGTGCATAACTTCATGCTGCCTCATCTCTATAAAAGCAGTAATCCAACAGTTACGGGAAATCTACAGTTTCATTATTCTCGCTCCAACCTGTGTGTGTCTTGTGTAAACTGCTTGATGAGTAGTAACCTAAGTCCTTAGTGATGATACATTGTATTCGATTTTAAAGGTGACATGTGAAAATCTGACTTTTCCAGGTTTTATGTGCTATAATCAGGTCCCCGGTGCATCTCCCAACCAACACTCAAAAACTAAATCGTTGGTGCAACTTAATTTAATTATGACGCACATTTCCACGCATTTGAATTATGTTATCTCAACTTAATCTAGGTAAATAGAACCAAAGAGCAAAATTAATCTCCAACCAATGAGATCAAATCATGTTCATTTGAATTATCTTGTGGATTTAACTTGTACACAACTTAATCTTGTTGAGCCAATTCATTTTAACCACTTAGTTACGACAATCAGAAATGTTTTAACTGAACAACTTTATTTACTTTAACCAGCTTGTAATTACTGATATGTCCACCAAAATATATTTTAATGTACAAATAAATAAAATGCTCAATGTAAATGTCTTAAGTCTTTCTTTATTCCAATTTCACAAGATAAAGACAACAACTCATGTTCAGTGCTGAGCTCCATCTTAGAACAAGATCAAAAATGCAGTATTTTCAGAATCAGTTTAAATAAACCACATTAGTATTTTTAAAGTTTCAGATAGGTTGACATTTAAGTAATACAAAGAAACAAACTACAATGCAAAATATAAAAAAGAGGACTAAAAATATTGATATTACAATCAAAAAATACTGTGTTAAATAGAAAAAAAATCTGCTCAGTGTTGAGCTTAGAATAAGATAGAACAGGATCAACTTACTCCAGCATCTTGTTCTTCAGAGCATGCACTTTTGATGAAAGTCTGCGTCCATCCAGGCTGAAGAACACTGTGTTGGAAGACCTCAAATATAGATTTGAGTCCTCATGGGTAGCTAAGGTTAAAGGCATAAATGAGTCTGAATAACATGGCCAGTGCCACAGCTGCATTCCTCAAAGAAATGAGAATGTCAACCCCTTCTGATCCACTGGGTCATGTCCGTCATGTCAAACAATGCAGATCCCAATTACTGTCTGGGCTCATGGCTTCTTTGGCAGTCAACCAATCACAATCCTGTGCAAACCATACAAAATATGCTGCATTTGTGATGACATGACATCTAATATTTAATGCAGTACAGGAAATAGATGAAAGTGAACTAGATGATGAAAGAGATAAGCATTTGCTTACATTGCACTCCTTGACCAGCTGTATATGGTCCTCATTCAAGCATACACACGATTTGATGCATTCTCTTTGCACGTCAATGCTACGTAAAAAATAAATAAATAAATAAAGGAATTAAACAACTTGCAAATAAATGGTCATATCTGGCATTACAATATTGATAACCAAATTGCATTGTATAACCAAGTACATACAAGAAACATTTTTTTTTTTCATGTACCAACCTGTGAAATGAGCTGCATGTTTTTTAATTGTTCGGCCAGTGGCTGTCCAGTGGGACTGCTGTAATTTGCATGGACTCAGCCTAAAGATGGGATACATTACAAATGACAAGACAGTAAGTGCATTTAAAAGTAGATTTTTATTTTCTTCATTTTAATATTATTTTGAATATTTTTGATAAAAAGTATTACGCTACTTTAGAAATTATGTTGTACTGTATAGCCTTTGAAAGTCACATCTGCTCAAGCCTCTGCTAGCCTATGGAAAAACAATCAAAGCATTTATGAGTTTGAAGATGTTGTAATTTTAACTGAAAATGTATGTGAAAACACACACACACAGATATACAGTAAATAACATAACAAATTATAAATGTTATAATGTACACAGTTTGTACCTGCTAGACTCAAATGCTCCACATTCTTTACAAGGCAAATCTTTTCAAATAACTAGAAGAAAAACAAGCACAACAATTAGTTATTAGGTTTCAATCATTAGTAAAACAATCATTATGAATCATATCAGATTATCATACTATTATGTTTTTATTCTAGCAACCAAAAAATTAAGTATGTCCAAACACCAATCAATAAAACACTTTCCTCAATTTCATGGCAATAATAAATGGTTTTGGAAAAATATGCATTAGTTTAAGAACATTATACAACAACACTTTATACAACTTACCCAATGAAAGTAGACTAAAGCCAAACAAAGGAAGCCGTTTATTATGCTCTTACTAAACCTGTGAAATGAAAAATATAAATGAATTAATAAATACAGCATCCATAACAATAATACTGTATTGTAACAGTAATGTACAGTAGTATCATATGGACAACACAGCCTTCAGCTTACAACATAAATGTTACATAAATATTCATTAGTTTTTACTTGAATGTGCAGTGTTCTCGTCTCTACCTGTATGGAGATATCCCCTTGCTTGCTAAACAACATGCTGAGCAACACTAGCCTGAATGAAATGGCTAATATAACCGATTCATCTAATGAAATACCACTTAAAACAAGTGTTAGGGCTATACAACTACCGCGTTAATATCCAATTATGTACATTTATGCAGGCATTTTTATCAATCCGCTATTTTTCATCGAGTCTAAACATATTCCGTTTCAAATGTTTACATAAACAGTCAAATATCCGCTTTATGTTTAACTCGGACTGTTCTAAACATGTTAATATTCACTATCTGCACAATACAGACAAGGTATATATAAAAGATTTTTGTACTTACTGATTTCACTGCATTTCACCACTTTAATGGCGTCGGCAGCAACTGATGAGGTCATGGGGAATTCCTGTCTTCTGAGCATGCAGGAGAAGTAGTTGACTCAACTAATTTCTTATTCGTTGTTTCAGCATAAATAAATTGAGCTCTTTTAACTTCCTCTGGATTTACTTTAGACTGACTTGAAATAACTTTGTACATCCCTTAAACATATTCATTTTATTTGTTTCAACATACTCTATTTTATTCAAACAACACCCAGATTTCATTTTTTTGAGTGGACAGGAAACATGAAAAAGATTAACCCAGTAACTTTGTTTTTGTAAGCCTTTTTCTGCAAGCGTCTGGAAAACGAGCGCGTCTGATTTCGCTCTTTTGGTTACGTGGCAAAGGGATCTCATTATAATGTTACCGCCCCTTAATCTGTAAATGTACACCCACTGCGCTTTTATTGTGTTTTTGTAAGCGACAACGGTGTACCAGTTCTAAGGCCATGGCGAAAGTTTGAGCAAAACATGCTAACTGTTCTGTCGTTGGCTGCACAGACGAGCACAGAACAATATTTAGAGTCCCAGCCTCAGAGGAGACAAGAGAGCAGTGGTTTTATTGATTTATTTACTGTATATTGCTGCCGCCACACAGATCTAA